>ML780425.1:214595-235312 GCA_009831015.1 Picea engelmannii | reverse complement strand
ACTATATGTTTCTTTTTCTTTCTTCATTCCATGCACCGTCTCCTTTAAATTTGACTCAGATACTAGAAACAACCTTCATTTTTGTTATACTATTGATTCATAGTTTGGAAGTTTTATTTTTATTAATTCAAACCAGAAATTTGTGACCCTTAAAAATAATTTTGACTTATAAAAAGGAAATCCTTAGCTTTCATGACTGTTCCAGTTACCAAACAACCTAATATAGAACCCGGTCTATCAAATCGGACAAACATTGCATTAAACCTATTCAATACCATCTTACAAATAGCAAGTACACAGGTAGAACTTGAACGTTCATGGGCTATGATTGAAAGGGATATTAGCATCCAAGAACAATGGGAAGCTAGATAGAGACAGTTAAGGAACCAACTTTGATCTCACTTTCCATTAAATTGATATTTTTACCCATTAACTATCTGTACCTTTTCGGATGCCTTGACGGTATACTTTAGAGCCTTAAAGTATAAACTCAGGAACAACATGGTTGTCATTAATTGGTTTTGGGTAGTAGTGATGGGTCTAGGGGCCTAAAGCATGGTTAAAAAGAAAAACAAATGACCTTACATAGGAAAATGAAAGTTTTGGGCCTTAAGCACCATGAACAAGGCCTCCAACCGTGATACATGCCCTCTATTTGGGGTTTTTGACCCCCGAACTAGTATTCAAGGTGACATTAGGTGGTTTTGCACAAACTGAATAAGCCTAGGGCCCTAACTACAGTCGAGAGAGAAAAATAGGTCCTAATGCTAAGATTTCTTTTTGAAACATGTAAAGGTGAGGGAAGTTTTTCATAGTTATGAATGTATGTAATAAAAACTAGTGCATGTTATTTCTTATTCTTTTAAATTAAAAAAAAAAATGACATGATTTCCTATTTTCCTCTAGGTGTTGGATGAGATGGTTGTTTGGGCTACATAAATAAATAAATAAATCCATTTTTCGAGCTCCTCAATCTTATTCATCACTGATGAAGTTGATATATATATATAGAGAGAGAGAGAGATCATAAGTTTAAACTACATGGGACTTTTATTTCTAGAGTAATTTTTTGTTGTCTCACTCATCTAGAAAACAAATTATAAGGTGAAATTGAATTTATTAAACAAATTTGTTTCAATACATTGACATTTAGGTACTAAATCTATGTTTTAAAGTGAACATATGCATTATAATTTAGAGGAAAAATATCATATCACTGTTAGAAGTAATATGCATTTCCATTACCAGTAAACTAAATGACAACATTATACAAAGAAATATTTCATTTTCATCAAAACTCAAAAATTGTAAATAAAAACTTTAATAGTATTATAGATACCAGAAAATAGAAGACCTTAAGAAAATACCAAATTTACACTAAAATAATCTTTAAAATCTAATAAAATTTATAATTCAAAATATTTCATATCATTGTTCTTGGAAATCTAATAAAAAAATACACATTCAAAATATTTCATATCATTATCCTTGGATTAAGGCTAAAATTGAAAAGGAAAAATTCAGTGCCCCGCGTCTCCATTCCATAAAGAACATACCCACTACCTTAACCCTCTATGGAGTCACTACTTTTTATTGACTGTCTTATGGTTTTCTAAATTTTTTATTATTATTAAATTGTTATAAATTTTTAATTTTTGAAGTGTTTTTTTAAATTTAAATAACTTTTTAGCCAATGACATACCATTATAGTAAATATTTAAAGTAAAGGCATTGCCACTTCTTCTACCATGGGTAACTCTTCCAATCCAGAGATAAAAAAATAAAGGAGTGAAAACATTTCGAAAGAAGGAAATGCCCTTCTACCACCAAATTCTTTGGGAACTTCCTCAACATAGGACAATCAATAATCTATAATTTCCTCAAACTCTTAAGTTTATGCAGATCTGAAGGTGAGAGTATTCTCAACTTTGACATGTTACTCATGTCACCTGGCAGATTTCACATCTCTGTGATTATCAAAGATAAAGTCTCCATTTCAATCATAAACCCTAATGTTCCATCACTAATAATTTTCCCATTATTTTGTAGCGTCAATCTTTTTAGATTTCGAAGTCGTCAATAAAGTAAAGGAAAATGCTCAGTACATTTAATAAAATTGTGAAGAATACCAACATTTAATAAAACTATTAAGAATATCAACAGTGACCCTTCAAACCATGTGAGATGAACCCACAACTGGAAGCAACCAAGAAAGTCAGCGTCCATCTTTCGTTATAAAAGAAAATAAATAAAAATAAAGAAAAAAAAATCACAAAACTCTGACTATCTTGCTTTTGTGAAGAATAGATATAAATAAAAATAAAGAAAAAAAATCACAAAACTCTGACTATCTTGCTTTTGTGATGAATAGATAAGATTAAAAAATAATAATGTAAAGAAAACAAATCACTTAACTACATATAAGGAAATGTCATTTAACAAGATAGAAGAAAAAATAAAAATAGTAAATAAGTATTTTTTTAATTTAACAAAATACAAAAAAAAACATCTAACAAAATAGAAGAAAAATAAAAACATTAAATATTTTTTTTTAAATTTAGCAAAACACAAAAAATAGTAGAAAATAATCATATTATTTAAAAAAATCATTTAATATAATAGAAGAAAAATAAAGAAAAAAAAAATAGTAATGAACCTAATAGAAATTTCTATGATATTTACATTGAAGTGACAACATACATAGAAAACTCATGCATGAATTCTATCCCATGATAAATAAGAAATGTGATTTAGACTAGTGGGCTCCAGTTTTTTTTGGATGCTTTTGGTTGAATTACCTGCTATAAAATGTCATATACATACAGATCATATGTTGCTCACAAGGTCACCATAGAAGGAAATCAACCCACCAGAACTAATATTCAAGTTTATCATCATCTTGAGAGGTAAAAAAATAGTTCAGTCTTAGAGTTTTTCTGCTATCTAAATATTTCATCTAAAATGATAGTCTATCAGGAGCTATAGGAAATAAGCTAAGACAAAAATTGTATACTAAGATAAGAACACAATTATTCATGATGTAGAACCTATCCTTGCTGAGTAGAATTTCTTGCTAGGAGAGAAAGAGGGGAGCATAACATAGTGGTGTCATTAGCAATCATTCTTAGAGCCAGTCGTTCAAGAGTTGTGCCAGCTTGCAACTCCACGAGCCAGAAAATTCATTGATTGAGCTGCTCAAAGTTGAATTTCAAGTCTGGTATCTCACTCCACATTTCAAAAACAAGACCTAACATAAAATCTCTAGAATAGGAGTTAAAAGGAGTTGAAGGCTCTAATTGTGGAGCTTCTAGGCTAGTGAAAGGGTAGTCGACACAAGAAAAAGTATCTTGATTATCCCTGTAGCATCCCCAGACTCTTGTTGGGCAATGCCCCATGAAATTTTGAACTTTGATACATTTTAATTAGTTAAATTTCTATGCAAGTGCATATATTAATGAAAAATAATAACAACTATATAAAAATACAAGAAAACCTATACGAATAAATGAATAAATATTAACATAACACATAAATTAACACACAATAGACACTTATCTTTAGTAAAAAGAAAACCAACTACGTGCAGACCTTCCATGTTCCTCCCAACCTTAGATCACACCACTCATAAACTCTCAACAATGGCTCACCCCCCTGTTGGGGCTAAAAATCCACTTAGGTAAAGGATTTCTAGCCAGGCTAAGGTCTCTCTAACATCATATAAACTCAGACACAGGTGCCAACTCAAACTAAGAACCTATAGTCCCATAGGTGCCAACTCAAAATTTGGCCTTAGTCCCTAAACATTGATTCTAAAGGTCAGTCACCATGAACAACATCCAAAAATCATAACACAAACCCTTGTTAGGAGGTCTTTTCCATCAAAGTTGGATATGGATGCCATTAGGATTTTTTTTTTCATCAAGGATGGATTGCAAGGCCTTGAACATGGTCAAGGAAGGAAAACAAGTGCCTTGGGATATTGTTGAATCTTCTTGGGCTCAAGAGACTGGAATGAGTCCTTGAACCAACACATCAGTCCTTTGTATGGGTTCTTTTTAGGCCTTCAAGTGAGATACGAGTGCCATGAGTAGGTTTTGAATACTATAAATGGGGTTTGGATTCGTAAACACAGTCAAGGAGTAAACATGTTCCTTAAGCCCTAATTGAACCTTTTTTAGCTCAAGTGCTATGAACGAAACCTAGACATAGTGACATGATTCCTCATTAAGGGGTGTTTTCCCTAGGAGTTGGATATGAGTGTCATTAAGATGTTTCATGCACTGTAGTTGGGTCTTGAGTCCTTGACTATAGTCATAGTAGGGAAGCAACATCATTGGGCCCTTGACATTGGTTAGCTAAGGAAAACAACAACCTTGGGACCTAAACATAATGTGTATGTTCCAAGAACCATTAACACATCCGTAGACCACCACATAGGAGAACATATGGTTTTAAAGACCTTGACCATCATCAAAGACTAAAACCAAGTGTCTTTGGATCTTATTAAATCTTCTCGAGATGAATATCCTTGAACAATACTTGAACCAACATGCATGAAATTTGTAAGGGGTCTTTGGCCTCCAAGTGGGATACAATAACTATGAGTAGGTTTGTGCAGTGGAAATGTGTGTTAAGGAATAAACATAGTCTAGGGGGAAATAATGACCTTAATCCCTAATTAAACCTTCTTGATTTCAAGGACCATGAACGACACGTAGGGAAAATGACACGAGCCCTCTCGGAGGTTTTTTTTAAATCTAAGTTGAATATGGGTTTCATTATGAGGTATTGAGTTCCTAACCATAGTTAGGGGATGGAAAAAAGATAAATTTTCCCTAAACCTTTCTTTTCAAGCTCAAGCATCATGGACAAATCCTTGAACTTCCATAATTAGTTTAATTTTGCACCATGATTAGGTTAGTTATGCACTGTGAATGGATCTATAAGTCTAACCAAGGTAATAGGATGAAAACAATGACCTTTTTCCTAATTGACACTTCTTGATCTCAATCACCATGAAAAACACCTACAATCCACCAAACATTACATCTCTTGGGAGTTTTTATATTATGAGTGGTTTACCAGGGGACAATATGATGTTTTTACTGATAATAATGGGTCTTCCCATCTCAATAATGGTCAAAGAAGTATAAAAAGGTCCTTCAAAATTTAACAAAGATTTTTGTGCTCAATTATGATGAAGGATGCATTGAAACAACACATAAGACATTTCTATGTGATATTTGGCCTCTAAGTGGGATATGGTTTTCATTAATTGGTTTTAGGTAGTAGTGATGGGTCTAGGGGCCTAAAGCATGGTTAAAAAGAAAAAAATGACCTTACAGAGGAAAATGGAACTTTTGGGCCTTAAGCACCATGAACAAGGCCTCCAACCATGACACATGCCCTCTATTTGGGATTTTTGACCCCCAAAGTGGTATTCAAGGTGACATTAGGTAACTTTGCACAAACTGGATGAGCCTAAGGCCCTAACTATGGTGGAGAGAGAAAAATAGGTCCTAATGCTAAGATTTCCTTTTGAAACATGTAAAGGTTATGGAAGTTTTTCATAGTTATGAATTTATGTAATAAAAACTAGTTCATGTTATTTCTTGTTCTTTTAAATTAAAAAAAATGACATGATTGCCTATTTTCCTCTAGGTGTTGGAAGAGTTGGTTGTTTGGGCTACATAAATAAATAAAAAATCCATTTTTCCAGCTCCTTAATCTTATTCATCACTAATGAAGCTGATATATATATATATATATATATATGATAAGTTTAAAATACATGGGCCTTTTATTTCTAGACTAATTTTTTGTTGTCTCACTCATATAGAAAACAAATTATAAGGTGAACTTGAATTTATTCAATTTTTTTTATTGAAACCGAAATATGTTTTATATATAAAAAGGCACGACCGAAGTCGCTAATTTACAAAAAAGGGGGTGTTGGATCAATGACCCAACAACTAGTAAATCTGAAATCTTACTACTTGGGCTTGTTCCCAAAAAATGTTGCTACTATTTAATAAGGACTAACTAGTCTAGCTATTTCTTACAAACTGTGATTTGGCATAGCCATTGTTACAAAAATGTGGGACTGTTGGAGAATCTTACTGCTTCTTTTCCTCTGGAGCTTGATCTGGTGCTTCTTCTGGAGGCATGTCCAGAGTGATGTTCAGATCTGGGATGATTGGGATGTCTCTGCTCTCGCATTCTTTAGTTCGGGTTTGTCCTGCTATGTCATGGGCTCTAGTTCCATGTGATTCCTCGAGGCTACCCCCTTGCCTTCTCAAGAAATCAACCTCGTCTTGGAGCTAGTTGATCAGGGCTCGATGTTGAGATAGGGTTTCCAATGTAAAATTTAGGGTCGTGCTATGTGAATCCAGGCGCATGGCCAGATGCTGGGTGGTGAGGAAATTTCCATCCACCATTTCCTCCTCTCGGTCATCTTGTCGTCGGTGTTGATCCATGCTGGAAATTCCACTAGCTGACGTGAATTGTTTGAGAATTTTGGTGTAAATTTCTCCTTCTCTTCCACTGATACTACCTAGACGAAGGCATTGCAAGTGTTGTTGGGCTCTGATCGATCTTTTTGAGACGGCTTCTATTCTGCCTAAGATATTGCTCAAAAAATTTAATACCAATTGCATCCTTTTTCTATCTTCCTGTGTAATTCCTCCACTCTAGTTGTTCTTGTTATGTCCTTTTGTCCAACCTATACTCTCGCCATGCTCTTGATTTGTGGCCTTCATGTTGACTGTGCCTATCCGATGATTTCTGTGTTCTGCACCCTAGCTTGAAATTATGGGGTTCTTCCTATCTTCTGTATTTATTTTTTAGTCGCTTGCCTTCCTCTGGGTGTCTAAACATTGAATCAGACTTTGACCTCCTTGAAATTCCCATGTGACATCCATTCTTGAATGTGCTAGATGACTCCCCTGGGACGAGGTGTGCTTTCGTGCCATCTTTTGCATGCTATGGAGCCTTACCTCAATCATTTTCCAATTTGTTAGCATGATTTCCATTAATGAAAGGATAGGGGGAGTGGAGGAGGAGCGAGGTGTAAGTGACCTCATGTGATGGATCCAATAGGGGATGAACCCTTTGCTGCATTAAAAATCCCTGTTTTCATGCTGCGTCATACTACTTTTCACATTCCTGGATTTGGTGAAGTGCACTAATCTCCCGGATTTGTTGGGAGTTCATCCTGACCAGTTGTTGTGTTGGAGAGTCATGTGTGCTTGGTTGTTGGGTGGGATGCCAACGTGTATGAGCTGGGGCATTGGAATGGTTAAGGGGGGGCTAGGAACATGGACCTACCTTGAATTTCCAAGTGCCATGTGTCTTTACCTATGGCTTTCTTAGCCTATTCATCTACTCTCCAATTGTTGACGTGATGGGCATGGTAGAAGCAGGGGCACATGCTCAAGATTGTGTCCCTAGTTTTGTCAATGATTCTCTTGAGTGTTTAGTTCTTTGGGTTTGTGATTTTAATGAAGTACCTAATGATCGTCTTGGAGTCCCCTGTTATGATCAGCTTGTTAATTTGTTGTTCCTTTGCTATTTGGGTCCCTTTGAGAAGTGCATAAGCCTCTGCTAAATTGTTTGTGGTAGTTCCTAGATTCCATGAATAAGTAATCATCCTTTGTCCTCTAGGGTCGAATAGAACCCCTCCTATACCTACCTCCCCTAGGTTCCCTTTAAAAGCACCATCAAAACATAGAACATGACTCTTTTGAGTATTTAACCAATTTGTGAACTTAGAAAATTTTATCGAAGCCTTCTAGGATCAACTTAGATTCGATTTCCCCTGGAGTGATCCTTTGTAATGTTTCTCCCATTTTCCTATTTGGATTCTATTGCTTGTTGTCCTAGAAATTTGGGGGAATAATTCGAGATAAATGTTGTTCATCACCTGTCTGGTGAAATTGAAATATAGGAACAAGTGATGAGTACTTTCTAGGCTATTAGCACACAAAGAACACCTGAACGGGCCCATAAATCCTATTTTGTTCAAATTCTCCCCTGTTAGGAGTTTATTATGAGCCAGTTGCCAATAGAAGATGTTTATGTTTGAAAGGTTGTTTGGGTTCCATATATCTTTCCAGATGACTGATTTAGTTGGGATATCACAACCTTCTATGAGTTGCTTGTATCCCGATTTCATTGTATACCCCTCTTTTCCCCATCTTTTGTTGTCCTTTTGACTAGGGAGAATTAGGGCAGTTTCAAAGATTTCTAGGAGGAACTGTTTGGCCTCTTCTCTTAGGAAGGGAGACACTTCACCTAGATTCCAACTTTCCCAATTACCGTTCGAATTCCAGTTTGAGATATCATAGAGGGTGGATCTTCCTTCAGAGGATAGCCAGATCTTGAATTGATTCAGTGAGGGCATATTTGAGAGGATCCCTCTCTCTAAATAATTGTCCTCCCAAATCTTGATTTCTTTTCCATTCCCTGGGTTCCAATTGAGGTGGGATTGTATTAATGAAACAAACGCCCAAATAAGCTTCCATATGGGCGAGCCTACTTGTACGATGTTTACTTCTTCCATGCATGTTTTTCTATTTTTGGTTAGGTACTTGTTCCAGAGTGCTTTTTTCCACCATTCTTTTCCACCTGTGATTACATGCTAGAATACCTTTGCTCCCAGAGCTAAGTTTATATTTTCCGGTTCTCTTATGCCCAACCCACCATTTTCTTTAGGGGCACAAGTAATAACCCAATTAACCATATGGAATTTTTCTTCGTTATCCTTGCCTCCTTGCCAGAGAAATTTTCTTGTGATTTTGACCAGTTATTTCTTGATTCCAACTAGAATGTAGAGTTTTGAGAATTGGAATATTGGGAAGGATGAGAGAACTGTTTTTATTAGGACAACCCTGCCTACTGGGTTTAACCACGTGGCTCCCCATATTTCAAATTGATCGTTTAGTTTTTGGAGGATCTCCTGCCATGCCTCCCCAGGGAGGGATTTGATGTTGATCGACGTACGTAAATACTTGAAGTATTTCCAGTCCATCATGAAGGGGAATTCGAGGATGTTGAATAATCTTGCCATTGTTCCCTCTTTTACATTCCATGTGTAGATCTGGTTGTTAAGTTTGTTGATAAGCCCTCCCGAGGCTTGTTCATACTAGTCTAGGACTACTTTAAATCTTCAAGCCATTGTTTGCGAGGCTCCCCCAAGGGCAAGAGTGTCATCAACGAATTGTGATTTCTTTATCCTTCTGACTCCCCTAGCAATTTTCAGGCTTGAGATATTTCTAGTTGTCCTTTCTTGCTCCAATCTTCTGTTTAAAATTTATGCCATGATTACATACAACAGCAGAGAGAGAGGGTACCCTTGTCTAATACCTCTTGAGGCTTGGAAGCATGTATCTGGGTAGCCGTTAATCAATGGTGCTATCCACGAGGACAAAATACAAGCCTTGATCTAGGAGATAAAGGGGCTCTGGAATCCGAATTTGTTTATCACCTCATAGAGGAATTCATGCTTCACTCTATCAAAGGCATTTTCCATATCAATTTTGATGATCATTCCTTTTTCTTTATTCGTTACACTGGTATGGATTGCTTCCTGGACTAGGATTATGTTGTCCCAGATTTGTCTTCAAGTCATGAAGGCCCCTTGGTTTAGGAGGATAATCCCTAGGAGGAGATGTTTTAACCTGTTGGAAATTATTTTGGTGAGACTTTTGTAGGAGACATTTCAAAGGGATATGGGTCGAAAATGATCAAAACTATTTTCATTTTTGGCTTTGGGGATCAACGAAAGGAAAGAGGTATAGGTGGCTCCTCTTATCTTGCATGTCGATTGGACGTATCTAATCATGCGTAGTAGGTCCTTTCTAATGATTTCCCAACATTGTCTATAGAAGTGAGGATTTAATCCATCTGCCTCGGGTGCTTTATCTGGATCGAAGTGGAATACTGTCGCTCTAACTTCCTCTTTAGTCTCTTTCTTTGTCAAAGCTTGATTATCTCGGTCTGTTATCAACTGAGGGATTGACTCCATGAGCTGCAGCCTTTGGTCTTTATTATCTTCTCTTTCTTGGGTATAGAGAGTTTTGAAATGTGAAGAGACTTCTTTTTTAATCTTGTTAAAGGAGTTAATTATCTCCCCTGAGGTTGTTTTAATTTCTTCTACTGAATTCTTATGTTTTCTAGCTTTGGCTTTCTTAAGGAAAAAGGATGTATTTTTGTCTCCTACTTGTAGCCACAGGGCTCTTGACTTTAGTCTCCATTCCTTTTCTTCATTGTGTAGTGCCCTTAAGTAGTTTTGGAAGTGATTTTTCTCCTACTCTAGGTATTTGTGGTGGACTTCCTTCTCTTCTATTTCAATGTGAAGATCTTCTAATTTATGTTTGTGTCACTGTACTTCTTCCTTTATGCTTATGAGGGAAGCTTTTGCCTAGTCCTTTAAAGATTTCTTTGTTTTTTTCAGTTTTTGTTCCCAAATATACATTGGGGTTCCATTCACCCATGTAGACCAGGCTGAGGAGATTAAGGGGAGGAAGTCCAACAAATCCATCTAGAGAGGGTTGAATCTGAAAGGAATGGGGGCCCGATTTTCGATCTTTGCAAAAGTAAGAGGTATAGGTCGATGGTCTGAGATTCCCCAAGGGAAAATTTGGGAGGAGATGGTAAGCGGGAGGAAGAGGAGAGGGTTGTGGATAAGGAAGAGGTCCAATCTAGCAGTTATATGGCCCACCCCTGTCCTTTTATTTTTCCAAGTATATTTTCCTTTGGAGGGCTGGACGTTGCAAAGATCTAGTTTCGAGATCAGATCCTCCAAATGTTCCCTCAAATTATCTCTTACAGAGGACCCACCCTTTTTCTCCCCTTGGTGTAAATTAGTATTGAAATCCCCGACTATAATGCATTTTTCTTGAGCATCCAACTCTTTTAAATTCATTAGTGTTTCCCAACAATCTCTCTTTTCCCAATAATTGTTAGGCATATAAACATTGCAGATATGATAGATAATACATGTTTGGAGGTTCTTTAGTTTTACCAACATCCAATTAGTTGAGTCCACTCTTTGTTCCTCCTTGAATATTTGATTGTCCCACACTATACAGATCCCTCCCAAGGCGCCCCTTGCATTCAACGTTGTTCCGCTACTAGGATTCCAACTTTGTTTCATTTCTCTTAGGTCCTCATCACCCTGGAGTTTTGTCCCCTGAATTAAGAGGAGTTGGGGATTTTCTATCCAGATTAGCTTTCCCATGGATTCTTTTTTTTCCCTTTGGCTCAGACCTCTACAATTCCAGGAGACTACCTTCATTACTTACTATTGTGCTTTGGTGTCCCTCCCTTCATGGGTTGAGACTGCCCCTTTGCTGGTTGGGATTTTCCATTTTTCCATTCTTTCCTAAGGATTTCTTCCAATGTTGGTTGGGTTCCTAGATCTTTGTCCTGGGTAGTCACTTTCTCTCTTCTTGCTTTATTTGTTCTCCTTCCTTCTTTCATGGTTGAAACGTTCTTTAGGATTTCTACATCTATTTCTTCTTCATATTCTTCTTGATTATCTTCCTCCTCTGTTTGATGAATAACTTGGTGTTGGGGGTCTAGATCTTCTGGGTGGATCTCAAGAACTGCATCTTGATCATGGGTGTTTTCTTCTGTGTTTTCGTTTGAGCCAACCAACTCTGGATCCAAAGTTTCCAAGGGTTCAAGCTTGTTTTTGCTGCTTTCGGTTTCATCTTCGATCTGTATTATAGATTTCCCTTTACTTGGCGAGGGGCATTTGGAGTTGATTTTTTTCTCTTGTTGTGGGTTTCCTTCTCTAGTCATCACTTTTTTTCTTTTCTTTTTGCCACTACTCAGAACGCTTGTTTTTTGGATGCTCCTGGGTCGCCTTAGGGCATTTTTTGGCGAAATGGCCATATTCATGCTAGTATTTGCACTTAAATGGGAGTTTTTCATAATCCACCATTTGGATGTCAGACCAACCATCCAGAATGAGCTGTATTGCTTCTACAAGCCCTTTTTCCAGATCCACTTCTACACACAACCTTGCACACGACTGTAGTCCATCTCGTGGTTCGGCTTGATCGATGAACCTTCCCATAGCATTGCCTATATTTTTTCTTGTTTTCTCATTCCAGCAGTGGAGGGGTAAGAAGGGGAGCCTAACCCATACTAGAATAGCAGAGGGGATATCATTCTCTAGACTGAATTCTGGATTCCATTTGTTCAGATACATCCCTTTGGTTCCCATGAAATACGAGCCATTTCTGAAGATTAGGTCTCGATCTGCTTTGTTCTCAAAAAGAAAAACGTAAAAACCCTTTCCATAAAAAGTTGTAGAAAGTTGTCCTTTGATTGTTTTCTTACATTTTTTATCCAGCCATAGATCCATAGCTTTGGGGGATGGCCAAAGTCCGGTGAATTACCCTATTAAACTATTTTCGGCTAGTCGGAGAGAAAATGGTCTTGAAGAGGGGGAGTGGATCGAAACTTTTGGGATTTCTTCCAGTCTTTTGATGAATCTAGAGGTAGGGGTTCCCTTGGAAGATTTTGAATAGGAGGATATCAATGTCTGAAACGCTACAAGATCAGGTGGCGACAGGGGTTGCAGGGGATCCCCGGAGCCCGAGGCCATGGCGGCTAGCGCAGGAACCCTAGGGCCTGTCAGAGGAATCTAGAGGTGTGCTTCTTGAGGTCACTATCCACTCTTAGCCTTCTTTAAACTTGAATTTATTAATTTTAAAAATATAAAAAATTAATATTAAAAAGTATGGAAAAATAGTGGCCCGATTGTTACCTACAACTATACAACATATATGTACTAAATATATGTCTGAAAGTGAAAATATGCATTATAATTTAGAGGAAAGGTATCACACCATTGTTAGAAGTAAACCACATTTCGATTACCACTAAAATAAATGTCAACATTATAAGAAAAGATATTTCATTTCCATCAAAACTCAAAAAATGTAAATAAAAAACTTTAACAGTATTATAATTTTCAAAGGAAAAAATTATATAATTAAAATAAATCTTAGTCTAAACATTTTACATTTTGGCTCTTTTCCTACCATTTCATTTATGCATTAAGAAATACAATTTAGACAACAAAAAACAACTATTTTATTCATACATTCAAAAATATAATTTAAACAACAAAAACAACGATGTAAATTTACATAGTTCTAACAAGAAAACAAAAAATAAAAAACCTTAAAAAAATACCAAATTTACACTTAAATAATCTTGAAAACCTAATAAAAAATTATACATTCAAAATATTTCATATCACTACTTTTGAAAATCTAATAAAAAAATACACATTCAAAGTATTTAATAACATTATCCTTGAATTAAGGCTAAAATTGAAAAAAAAAATCCAATTTCCCAAGTCTCCATTCCATAAAGAATATACCCACTACCTTCACCTTCTATAGAGTCCATCTAATTTGTTATAGCTTCTATAGTTCTTTGGGTTTCACTATTTTTATTTTATTGTCTGTTTTATGGATTTTTAAATTTTTTATTAATATTAAATTGTTATAAATTTTTAATTTTTGAAATGTTTTTTTAAATTTAAATAACTTTTTAGCAAAAGACATACCATTATAGTAAATATTTGAAATAAAGGGCATTGCCACTTCTTCTACCACTGGTAACTCTTCCAATCTAGAAATTAAAAAAGGCAAGTAAAAACATTAACATTTCGAAAGAAGGAAATGCCCTTCTACCACCAAATTCTTTGGGAACTTCCTCAACATAGGACAATCAATAATCTCTAATTTCCTCAAACTCTTAAGTTTATGCTGATCTGAAAGGTGAGAGTATTCTCAACTTTGACATGTTACTCATGTCACCCGGCAGATTTGACATATCTGTGATTATGAAAGATAAAGTCTCCATTTCGATCATAAACCCTAATGTTCCATTGCTAATAATTTTCCCATTATTTTGTAGCGTCCATCTTTTTAGATTAGAAAGCCCTCATTAAAGTAAAGGAAAATGCTCAGTACATTTAATAAAATTGTTAAGAACAACAATTTTGATTGCTACATTGGATTTCAAATCCCTATTCTGCTATTCTGCCCCAATAGAGTGACCGTTCAACCGTGTGAGATGAAGCAGCAAAGAAAGCCGGCGTCCACTATTCTACCACGTCTCGTGGTTTTCAGGGAGTAAAAGTAATGAATACATGTGATATCCGTGCAACGTAAATATCCTTCGAAATTTATCTTCTACTCACGCTTACCGTTAAGAGGAAAGCCAAGACAGGAAAAACCGTTTTCTTCAGTTAATGACGTTCTTTTGTTTTTTGATCTTTTTAACTTGGTTTAAAATCCTTAACCTGCTCCCATTAATTAATGTAGGGTGGTTGATTAATATGGGGTTTAGTCCCATTTAATCACTGTAGGGTAATTGGCCAATATCAGGTTTAATTGCCATCTAATCACTTTTTCAAATCTGATAAACACCTTTATGACGCCTCAACCCTCGGAGCCATCAGTGCATGGAAAAATAACCTATAATACAAAATAAACCCACAACCAGAAACAACCTAGAAAACCAGCGTGCACTATCTGCGACGTCTCGTGGTTGTCAAGGAGTAAAATTAATGAATGCGTGTGATATCCGTGTTGTCTGTGAAACGTAAATATCCTTGAAATTTCTGTTCTTTCCACTCTTACCTCTCATTTCCTGCTCTTTGTTTTTATTTTTGTTTTGTCTTTCAAGTGACATTTTTATTGGCATTTACTATTTTTCTAAATTATTTTTTTCTATATTTTTTTATGTCAGTGACCATCCTTACTCTAAAGATTAGGGCTTATGACTTTTCTTTTATTATTTATTTATTTATTTATTTATTTATTTTAATTTTTTAAATAATATTTCTAGAATAATTTAATGTGTTTCTAAATTATTTTTCTTCTATTATTTTTTCATTTTTTTAATTAGATTTTTTTTCTATCTTAATTTTGAGAAAAAATAAAACAAAATAAATAAAAATAAAGGAAAAAAAATCACAAAACTTTCACTATCTTGCTTTTGTGAAGAATTGATAAGATAAAAAATAATAATGTAAAGAAAAAGCTTCTGTGAAAAATAGATAAAATAAAATAATAATAATATAAAGAAAATGAATAGAAAAAAATGTCATTTAACAAAATAGAAGAAAAATAACCATAGTAAATAGTTTTTTTTTAAATTTAATAAAATAAAAAAAATTGTAACAAAATTAAGGAAAAATAGTTTTTTTTTTAAATTTAACAAAACAAAAAAAAATTGTAACAAAATTAAGGAAAAATGAAAATAGTAGATGATTTTTTTTTTTTAATTTAATAAAACACAAAAAATAGTAGAAAAGAATCATATTACTTAAAAAATTAATTTAATATAATAGAAAAAAATAAAGTAAAAAGAAAAAAAAAATCACAATCACAATCACATTTATTTTTCTTTTTCTTCTATTTTATTAAATGACTTTTATTATAAGATTTTTTTATATATTTGTCAAAAACAAAAAAAATAATTGTGATTATGATAATAAAAATTTCTATGATATTTACATTGAAGTGACAACATACATACAACACCACTCATGCATGAATTGTATTCCATGACAAATAAGAAATGTGACTTAGATTGGTGGGCACCCACTTTTTTGGTTTCTTCAAATTGAATTACCTACTATGAAATTTCATATACATACAGATCATATGTTGTTGACATGGTCCCAATAGAAGGAAACCAAGTCATCACAACCAATATTCAAGCTTATCATCACCCCCAAGGGGTCAAAAAAATAGTTCAGTCTTAGAGTTTGTCTGCTACCTAGATATTTTGATAGCCTATAATGAGCTATAGGAAATAAGCTAAGACCAAAATTGTATACTAAGATAAGAACACAATTATTCATGATGCAGAACATGTCCTTGCTGAGTAGAATTCCCGTTGGGAGAGGAAGAGGGGAGCATAGCAGAATGGTGTCGTTAGCAGTGATACCCAGAGCCAGTCGTTGAAGAGTTGTGCCAGCTTGCAGCTCCACAAGCTTGGAAATTCATTGATTGGGCTGCTCAATGTTGGATTTTGAGTCTGTTATCTCACTACGCATTTAAAAAACAAGACCTAGCAGACCAAGAATCTATGGAATAGGAGTCGAAAGGAGTCAAATGCTCTAAATGTGGACCTTCTGGGCTAGCGAAAGGGGAGCTAACGGGAGGAAAACTTAAGAAAATGGAGATCAGCCATTGCACAGAATTCACACACAATAATAACTTGTATATACTTGAATCTCAATTACAACATATATATATAGTTGGAGTCACATCCAACTTATTCTAAACTTAGTTATGGAGGTTGAGAGAATATCTCAACAACTCCAACAAACCCAAACCAACTCCAAATTAATCATTAATTCTAACACCCTCCCTTAATGATTACATTACAACTAAACCACATATTACAATTCTCAAATCACAACATAGATCTCTATCTAATTTGGTCTTCATCAACACTTAAACTCACTCTGCAATCACACGGCTTTCGCTCTTTCTTCTTCCTCTTTTTCAAGCTTTCCATTGACACATTTAAAGTCAAAACGCTTCTGACCATCTGTGACGTTCTTTGCACAATTGACGCTTCTCAACCTCCCGAAGGACAATCTCGATACTGAACCATTTTATGGATACACTTCCATCTGTGAAATCCCCCTGAAGAGCAAATTTCGACAGTAAGATAGGACAATGATCTAGGTACAAAATGTTTTCAGCAGTCAATTTCACAACTGACCTCTTAACACAAAATAACATGTACTAATGCTCCCGGAGCACGACGGGTCGCATCAGCATAAACCTTATTTGATCTATTCTTTGTGGTTCTTTATCATTTGAATGTTTACACTTGAACAATAGCACACTAAAACTAGACACATCAAGAAACACAATCAAAACAACATACAACAGTTCCAACAATTATTCAAATCTGCACGCCCTCTTCTGTCGCTAGACCTTAGCTCGATTTGTAGAAGGAACATATATGATATTCCATAAACAGGTATTCTTCGTTCTTCTGTTGGAAGCAAATGTTGCACCTTTAATTGTATGACCAGAAAGCTAGGCTCTTTTCAACACACCGGTTTCAGAAAACATGAAGCCATAGAACTGTCTATTTGTTATTTATGAACAAATCTAAAAAAGAGGTGGTCGACAAATGTAACGGATCCTTCGAATTTTCTTTCTGATGCTCACACAGTAAATGATTTCGCCCAAGCCAAGACATGGATACTAAAGGCTCCTCTGATCCACATGAATCAAGGGCTAATAGGTGGCTTTCAAGTGGCAATCATCAGCAGCGATCACCTGGGTGATTTCTGGGTAGCGATCTATGGTCAACACCAATCTGCAACAACGATACATTGAATCAGCCTCGATATAGTCAATTTCCTCTCCACGACAGCAACTCCTTTCTACAACAGCTCTCTCGTGCAATTCCAGCGAACAGATGCAAACAGTGTTCAACAACTTTGAATTGGCGGCTTCTTATTTAGGCAGGATCCACACTAGACAGAGGCAGCGCAAGAAAACTAATCACACAGTCACATGAAAAACTTCACAGAAAAGAAATCTACTTGCACACACCTATGTACAGTGAATCAGCTTCAATAGCTATCACATCTTCCTGGGCATTCTCGTGAGGGATTAAGCCCAGCCAGGCTCTGATACCAACTTAAGAAAATGGAAATCAGCCATTGCACAGAATTCACACACAATAATAACTTATATATACTTGAATCTCAATTACAACATATATATATATAGTTGGAGTCAGATCCAACTTATTCTAAACGTAGTTATGGAGGTTGAGAGAATATCTCAACAACTCCAACAAACCAAAACCAACTCCAAATTAATCATTAATTCTAACAGGAAAAGTGTCCTGATTATCCGTTGACCCAATAGGAAAAGAAACACGAACATTAGAAGATTCTGGAGGTGGCACACGACTAGCATCCATAGCCAGGAAATGTGCATCTTCCCATTCTACCTGACATCCCCATGTCTCCAACATTTCTAGATCATTAAGGGTTCCTGGATTGAGGGTGGAGAGTTCTTTGACCCACAATTGAGAAAGTTAGATGAGGACCCTACTTCATTTATTCAATCAGTTATTCTACCACGAAAGGTGTCGATGTGCCTAGAACGGGAACACTCTCGAATTCTAGGCATATAGAAAGTAAGCAGATTGAAGGCCCCTTTATGGAAGAAGAACATCGTCTTTGTAGTAAGACACAAAGCATAAGCAAAGGAATTATCTCTCCGAAGCCAAATACCAACAACATCTCCATCCCTGAACCAAACTGGTTGTCCCTTATAGAAAATTGGAGGACATCAAATAAATATTGTCATAATTGAGGTTGTAGTATGGAAATTAACCATAACCGCAATGGTACCGATAACCACATTATGTGCAGGCTTCCCACACTCCAAGAGATACGCTTTGTACTTGATACTAACCTCGATAGGACAAATCTCTTCCAGCAGAGGAATGTGTAGAAGAGTGTATCGTCAGCTGGTACTACATCCACTAACCATGTGCAAAGGCATCGTCACAGTGACACCCCATCCACAGTGGAGTTTTATTTTCCTGTTAGACTGATGAAATCAAATAGAACTGAATTTGTAGGCGTTTGAGTGGAGTTGCATTCCATATTCAAGTCTCCCTTGTTTACCCCAATATTGGATAATTTATCTGCAACCTTGTTGGCCTCTCTTCACACATGAGAAGGGATAATAAAAATATGATTGAGGAGGAGGGATTTAAGTTCACACATGAGAAGGGATAGTAAAAATATGATTGAGAAAGAGCGATTTAAGGAGTTCAATATTTTTGAGGAGATTCCATCTAGTAGAGATTTTTGCTCGCTCTAAACCATTGATGAAACAAATTAGAAGAGCCAGAACAATTTGAGAATCCCCTTCTACAACGAGCTTGTAAAACCCAAGGGAGGTGGCAATGCCTTTAATTAGTGCCCAGAGCTCAACAACAATGTTTGTGTCATTTGCTAAACTTCGTGCCAGTATATGAATAATTATCCCTTGATCATCCCTGAAGACAATGCCAAACCCAACAGGTTGTGGATTTCTATTGGAAGCTCCATCAAAGTTACTCTTAACAAATCCCATGTGAGGTCCTTTCCACAAAGAGGGATTGTTAGTGGAGGATGATCGAGTGGCATGTGGGGTCAGAGACAGGGTAAGACACAAGTTCCATTTTTGGAGAATGGGTTGTTCCCTTGTATCACACTTAAGACCCTCTTTCGTCCATTCGAATATATGGATTGTTTCCAAGATGCAGTCCTATATTTTAATCAAATTTAATCCCATTGCATATTAGTGGATAGAACAATTCTTCTTCTGTTATGCTCCTTTCATCAAAACTAGGTCCTAAATACTTAATGTTTGTATCTACTTTTCATGCTATAAAAATAACAATGGAAGTTGCTTGGAATATGCCTCTCATGGATTCCTTTGTTGAGTCTCTCACCCGTGAGCAGGATAAAATTGTTCAAATGGGTTCCCTTAAGTTCTCAAAGGAACATGAACTTGTAGAAAATGAGAAGTCTGGAAACGAATTCAAACAAAATTTCAAAGGAAAAAAATACCCATATCTAAAAAAGTATAGAAATCCCAATTCTACTGAGAAAACCTCTAAAACTAAGGGGCAATCAAAGAAGGAGAAGGTGATGTCAGGCTACTGCAATATAGGATTTCATATAAAACATTCATGTATGAAGAAAAAAATTGGTGAGATGGCACATACTTTTCAATAGAACAATATTGGGATTCTATATTGGTGGGGACATACCAGAAAATGCTAAGAAGAAGGATGTTGAAGATCCCCTACTAATAKAGGGAAAAGGATGATATTGTCATTCTTTAGTTTTTTTAAATTCATAACTAGCCACATGGATTCTTAATTTAAGAGCCTCTAATCATATGTCCTCATCACATGATTCCTTCACTTCTTTGGAGCCATGCATTGGTCCTTCCATTTTAATGGGAGATGATACACTTGTTCAAGTATGTGGGAAAGGTAGAATTAATTTAGAACATGAACATTTTCAAAATGCGTTGCATGTACCCTCATTTTTCATCGACATACTTTCCATATATTAGATCAAACATTCATGTATAAAAAAGCAAGTGGATTTCACTCTAGATTCACTAGTGATTTCAGAGATTTCATGAAAATTTTCAAAATGCGTTGCATGTACCCTGATTTTCCATCAACATACTTTCCATATATTAGATCACACATTCATGTACAAAAAGCGAGTGGATTTCACTCTAGATTCACTAATGATTTCAGAGATTTCATGAACATTTTCTAAATGCGTTGCATGTACCCTCATTTCCCATCAACATACTTTCCATATATTAGATCACACATTCATGTATCAAAAAGAGAGTGGATTTCACTCTAGATTCACTAGTGATTTCAGAGATTTCTAATAGATCAAAAGTTGCAGTTGGGGTAGTAGATCACCTGTCGAGATTGTATGATTTTTCCCATTTCATTCCAAAATATCCTTCATATGTACTAATATCACATGTTAATGAATTCAATAGGTCATTACATGAGATGTTTGGTCAACTCAAAATAGTAAATAATTTTTTAATTTAACAAAACAGAAAAAAAAAAAAAGATCATTTAACAAAATAGAAGAAAAATAAAAA
>ML780425.1:150456-214517 GCA_009831015.1 Picea engelmannii | reverse complement strand
AGTAGAAAAGAATCATATTGTTTAAAAAAAATCATTTAATGTGATAGATGAAAAAAAGAGCAAAAAGAAGAAAAAATCATTAGCATAATATAAATTGCTATGACATTTACATTGAAGAGACAACATACATAGAAGATTCGTGCATGGATTGTATTCCATGAAAAATAAGAAATGTGATTTAGAGTCGTGGGCACCTGGTTTTTTTGGTTGCTTATAGTTGAATTACCTACTATAAAATGTGATATACATAAAGATCATATGATGATGATAGGGTCGCCATTGAAGGAAACCAACCCATCGCAGCAATACTCAAGCTTGTCATCACCTTGAGAGGTAAAAAAATAGTTCAATCTTATATTTTTTCTGCTATCTAGATATTTCAACTAAAATGATAGCCTATCATGAGCTATAGGAAACAAGCTAAGAACAAAGTTGTATACTAAGATAAGAAAACACTTATTCATGATCCAGAGCCTATCCTTGTTGAGTAGAATTTTCGGTTGGGAGAGGAAGAGAGGAGCATAACATAATGGTGTCCCGAGCAGTCATCCCCAAAACCATTCGTTGAAGAGTTTTTCCAGCTCCACAAGCAAGAAAATTCATTGATTGGGATTCTCAAGGATGAATTTCAAGTCCGGTATCTCACTGCACATTTCAAAAACAAGACCTAGTAGAGAATATCTAGAATAGGAGTTAAAAGAAGCTAAAGGCTCTGATTATGGATCTTCTAGGCTAGTGGAAGGGGAGCCGACGAGAGAAAAAATATCTTGATTATCCGTGTAGCATCCCCAGACTCCTGCTAGGTATTGGCACATGAAATTTTGAACTTTGATACATTTTAATTAGCTAAATTTCTATGCAAGTGCACATATTAATGCAAAATAATAAAAACTATATACAAATATAGCATATACAAAAAACCCATAAGAATAAATGAATAAATATTAACATAACACATAAATTAACACACAATAGACACTTATCTTAGTAAAAAGAACACCAATTGTGTGCAGACCTTCCACGTTCCTCCTAGGCTTATACCACACCACTCATAGACTCTTAGCAATGGGTCACCTCCGAGCTGGGGCTAAAACTCCACATAGGTAAAGGGTTTCTAACCAGGCTAAGGTCTCTCTAAAATGATATAAAATCAGACAAAGGTGCCAACTAAAACTAAAAACCTACAGTCCCTCATTCCCCACATGCCTGTCCCACCCTAGGAAGTGTGCCCCTTCTATACTCAACAATCCTTTTGGGGCTTCAACAACAGGTCAGAAAAGAGGTCTCAAATCCCTGTAGTTGCAGCTTGGCACCTTGGGAATCAATTCCCATGATTTATCTCACCTAGAGAGAATGCTCACAGTCTTGAAAACCCGCTTCTTCAATGTCCTACGGGCCTGAAAACTTACCTCTTCCATCCAACTCCAAATATAACCATGGTCCTGGTATAGGTACATGTATGGGTACTAGCATCATGAAGGTACAAATTACAGTAGCATGGAGGTAGTGAAGTGCGAATGATAATGGGAATATCGGTCAAATGAACTAAATTCCCCCAAGTATATTTTCATCTTTCCAACTTGACAGTTGTCATGTTGGGAGGTATCTTGGGTCCACATAGACTCCCTCACAAGATTATACATTCCTCAACATAAGGACTTAGGATATGTTTAAATATACATACTTTATACTTTATACATTTTTGGGAATATTAATAAAATATTCCTTTGGGCTTAAGCCCCCTAGCTTAGCCCATTTTCCCTAGACTCTTAGCCCCCCTTTCCCATTCAAGTGGAGTTTAGACCCCCATACTCTTTTACATGGTTGTTTTATAGCAATGATGTGTTTTTAATAAAACTAAGTGTGATTGCATTTTACAAAAATAGGCTCGTTGGTCTTTGAGCTTCTAGCTCACTAGCCTAATAACCATACAGGAACTCTGGCCTCAAAATACATAAATACAAAGTCACTATGGCTCCAATGTATCCTGGCTCATAATCCTATATGTACAATTACATTTACATTTACAATGGGGTTTGGCATAGGGGTATTACAATCCCCTCCCCCTTATTTATGCATTGTCCTCAGTGCAGTAGATACACATATATAGTCAAAACTTCAAAAGCCTTCAAATAGATGTGGATACCCTGTCCGCATAGCATCCTCATTCTCCCAAGTTGAATCCTTAGGTTCATACCAGGTGCATTGGACCTTTACCATTCTTATTTCTTTATTTCAAAGGATCTTGAGTTTCCAATCCAATAGGCATACCAGCTGAACTTAGGAGTCTTCTTCTTACTCCACCTAAATCACATTCCAATCAATGACATGATTAGCATCAGGTATATACTTTTTAAGAAATGATACATGGAATACATTATGAATACATATTGATGTAGGTAAGGAAAGCATGTATGCTACAGGACCAATCCTCTCCATAATTTCAAATGACCCATAATAACGAGCTGCCAGTTTTGAACAATTTCCCAACTTCAAGAAACTTTTGTGGGCATTTACTTTTAAAAGAACATGGTCACCCACTTTTAACTCTCTATGATTTAATCCCTTATAAACATAACTTTTCTGCCTATCCTAGGAAACCTTTAAATTTGATTTTATTCTCACCATTTGCTCTTCCATTTCCCTACGTAATTCTGGTTCAACCAATGCTATGTTTGTTGGGGTGTCCCAACTCACTGGTGTGTTTCACTTTATTCCGTAAAGTGCCTCAAATGGGATCATATTTAGAGATTCTTGATACCCATTGTTATAAGAAAACTCCACCAAATGCAAAGAATCCTCTCATTTGGATGGTTTATCCATCACATACATCCTCAACATATCTTCAATCACTTGATTCACCCTCTTTCTTTGTCCATATGACTCTGGATGATAGGTTGTGGTAAAGTTTATATTGGTACCAAATCCTTTGAATAATCCTTTCCAAAAATTTGATGTAAATTTTGGATATCTGTCAAAAACAATTTTCTTGGGTATACCATGTAGTCGAGAAATTTATCTCATATAAATATAAATAATGTTGGATGCCTTATGAGTGAGATTTACTGGAATAAAGTGGGAAACTTTATTAAGCTTATCCACCACCACCATGATAGAATCATGTTTCTTGGTTGTTCTGGGCAGCTTGGTGATGAAATCCATTGTTACAACTTCCCATTTCCACTTAGGAATGGGTAATGGTTCTATAAAACCAGTTGGGTGTTTGTGCTCACCCTTGAATTTTTTACATTCCAAACACTTGACAATAAAATCAACAGCCTCTTTCTTCATACTTGACCAACAATATTGGCTCTTGAGAACTGCAATAGTTTTCTAGTAACTTGGGTTCCCATCATAAGGCATATTATGAATTTATTTTAAAATCAATTTTTTCAATTCCTGAGAATTTGGCACATAAATTATGCCTCTGTTCAAAATAATTGCATCCTCTTTTAACTTTAAATTCTTAATTTTCTACTGCAAAATACCTTGTTGTAATTTTGTCTTTATTTCCATGTACTATAGATCTGATTTTGCAGCCTCTAAAATTCTATATTTAAAATATGATATATAAACGATAATGGTTGTAACATACATCTCATGCACTTTCCTGCTGAGTGCATCAACCACCTTGTTTTCTTTACCCTTGATATGATTTATATGAAAGTCATATTCACTGAAGAATTGTAATCACCTGCTTTGCCAAGCATTTATAGTTGGTTGTCCAAATAAATATTTCATACCATTATTGTCTATTCTCAACACAAATATTTTTCCCATGAAGTAGTGTCTGCACCTCTTCAAAGCATGCACTATGGATTCCAATTCCAAATCATGAGTAGCATAGTTCCCTTCATATTCCTTTAATTTCCTTGATTCATATCATACCACATGCCCCTTCTAACTAATAACTCCACCAAGACCTCTTTTACATGCATCAATACATACAATGAAGTCTTCATTTGGATTAGAAATCCTTAATATTGGAGCACTTGTTAATAAATACTTCAAATGTTGGAAAATCCTTTCACAATCCGATGTCCACTCAAACTTCACACCCTTCTTTTGCAAGGAAGTGATTGGGTGTGCAATCTTTGAGAATTCCTTAATAAACCTCATATAGTAACCTTCAAGTCCCATGAACGATCTCACCTCAGAGACATTCGTTGGTGTTGACCACCCTTCAATGGATTGTATCTTCTCTGGGTCCATTGTTATCCCTTGCTCTGAAATAATATGCCCCAAGTAACATATCTATCACTGGTAGAATGAGCACTTTCTCAACTTTGCAAATAATTGATGTTCTCTTAGTACTTGTAGAACCATCCTCAAGTGTTTCTCATGTTCTTCTTTATATTTTGTGTAAATAAGTATGTCATCCAAAAAGACAATCACAAACTGACGCAGACACCACCTCTCTGTCTCAACAGATTCTCTGCGCTGACCTCTCGATCTTTAAGGATCGTTCCAATTTCACCTTCGAGCCAAAGCAGCTCTTTGATTCCCACTGGAATCTCAGATAAAACCCGCATCCACAGATCTTGCTCTTTACCCACATGGTCTTCTGCACTCAACCGTGAGCTTCCTTGACTTAATTTTGGGTTTCAGAAATTTATGATTCCCATTGTCACGAGAACTACTATTCTCGCGATCCCTCGATTGCCGAAATGCCGATTCAACCCTTTCTTGCCTTAGTCCCGTCTAGCTATGCTCCAGCCCAAATGACCAGTCCTCATAATACCACAACCTTATCTCTTTCGGGTTTTACTTATTCGAGGGTCAGACCTCTCGACCTCTCGACTCCTGATATCCCGACACACGAAATGCCGAAATAATTGTTGTTCCGTCCTTCACTTCCTTTCACGATTTTGGGCTTTTAAATGCCGAAAAGCATGGACCTCTTGTCCACGGGATCCCTGATACTCCGAATCCTGATACCCCAATGTGACGTCAACTAGGCCCACAATGTGGATTTCCCGCCTTTTCATGTTTTTGCCACTCGTGAAGTCGAAAGACTTCCTCTTCTAACCTCCAATGTCCGAGTCCCCGATAGAGAGGATCTCGCGATACGTGTCCTCTGCTGAACGAACAGTCTAGATGTCTTCTCTCTTTCGGGGCTTTAGATGTTAAGCTCCCATACTTCCGCCTCTGGACTATCGAACGCCGAATTCCCGATATGAACTCCTTCGAGACTTTTGATTTTATTCTGCTATATGAGGGCTTAACTCCCTCACAACTCTTGACAGATCTAATGACTGTCTGGTTCTCTGCTCAAGATCTGGCAACTCAAATCATTTCTCCTGTGCACTTCTCCTATTGCTCCCTTCGGGACGTGAAGACCTTTCAACGGTCCAGATCCCTTCGGATGGATCCAATGGCAACTGTTTCTCCTCCCAAGATTCTGTACGTTCCTCCCAGTCTTGGAAGAATTTCAAGTATTTCAAAGGTCTCAACCTTTGCCTTTTTTCTTCTATGCGAACTCTTCGACTTTGAACTTCACCGCACGCATGAAAACGTCATCCCTCCTGAGCTTTGGGTACTCAAAAATCGTTAAAGGGTTCTGTAGCTTATGCACTACTTGAAGTTATGACTTTGTGTATAAAAGCATTCGCCTTCCTGAGCTTATCCTTCTTTTCAAATCCTTGAAGGATTCTTCAACTTATGTGCCTCTGCAAGGTATTCACATGAACACAAAGGTGCTATCCACCTTGATCTTTCCTGTAGCTTCGACCTCCAAGGAAAGCTTGTCCTTTTTCCTTTCTCCCTCAGATGGAGAATTCATATTCCCTCTTGGCTATCCTTCCCTCAAGCAACCTCTTACTGAGACTTTCAGGGTGTTCAACAACCCTTTGAAATATCCTTCTTCTTGGATTCTTCCTCGATTTACAGAACTCAAAGAGTTCTGTTCTCATGTGCCTATCTGCACATCTACTCGATTCCCTCCTGGTAGAGTATCTTCTCACAGAACGTCCAACAATTTTGTCCTCTTTCTGTGCACTCTATGCACCTGCTCAATTCCCTTCTGGCAGAGCTCTCAGAATCCTTAGTGATTCTGTTTCTTCAGTCAACTCTCAGTAGAATTCTTCCTTTGTGCGCTCCTTGCACTGACTCAATGCCTGCCTAGCAGAGCTTCATAGAAATCCTCAGAGCTTCTGTCTGCAACTATGTATTTCCTACACAACCTTGCCTCTTGAGCTGTTCAACAGCCTGACAAGTCTCCTCCGAGTTGTTGATTTCAGTTTCTATGCCCGTAGCATATCTTTGTCTAAACCTGCAGAATTCAGAAGTGCTTCAGTGCACTGGTATTCAGAGACCATAGTACTCTGTCATGCCCTCTTGACATGAAACCTCAAAAACCTTCACCTAAAATCAGACACACTCCTGCAAATGCAAACCTATAGCATACATCTACAGCATACAAAAGAACACTCACATACATTCATTTAACACATAGTCATGCAGGAAAAATTGTTATTTGTATTAAATATGGAAAACGCCTGTATTTTACAAGGTGTTCCTGAGCATGGACTGTAACAAGGTCTCGGCTCCTTCTCTTCTATTGTCTACTCGCAGATTCTAAATCTACTATGCTCTTCCATCTTTTTTTTCTTTTTTTTCAAAATGAGATACTAAATCCCTTTTTTACCTGAGGGGCTCTTCGAGCTCTTCCCTCTAATCTACCTACCCTATTCAATTACATTGAATGGGTTGTCTAGTCTGTTATCCCGATCTATATCTCAGCCTTACAATCATTTAAAGGCCGATCTACTCTACACCTGCACAAAGGCACAACTCTATGGCTCAACAACCTAATCATTAAATTACATTCAATTCAAATTTTAAATGAGGATTGCACCTCTCTTCATCACGCGATTTGAATTCGCTGACGTGGCTAGCTGAAGTGGAGAGATTCTCTTGCATCATAATCCTCAGCTGCAAAATTCATGAGCCCATGCTCATGAGCTTTCCATCTCAGCTGTGGAAATCCTCCTGGATCCTAAATCATCCTCTGGAGTTGTTCATCCCCTTCATCTCTCTACTGCTACTGTTGTTGCTTCTGCATTGTTGCTGCTTCCTTCCCTCTACTCAGCCTCTCCTTGCTGATAGTTTCTGTTGACCGAATCATCAGCTCTCTGATCACATCGATCACTTCATCCAGCTGCTCAAATGGTTGGCCCTGTTCATGCAGTCTCCTCGGCTGCAAAAATTTTCGGCACATGAGCAAATCATTGTGATCTCCCATGCCTTCTTCATCAGCTTCCAACTTCACCTGTTAGATGTGCATGCCCTGCACCTTCACCCTTCTCTCCAGGGCTTCAATCTATTCATACAAATCAGCAAAACTAATGTTGTCTGCTTCTTCTTCTTCTTCTGCAAACTCCCAGGTTGCAATCTTTTCAGTCTCCTGGCTGAAAATATTGAGCCATTCCTTGGAATGCTCATCATCCTCTTATGCTTCTTCTGTTGTCATCTTCAGTGTTGTAGCTCCCTCAGCTTCCTGGCTGAAAGAATTGAGACACTCCTCAAAATGCTCATTCTCCTCTTCTGCTTGGGCAACTTCAGATATTTGCTCCAATTCTTCTTCCCCGATAGTCGCAACTAGTTGTTCTTCTGTTGTTGCTGCATCTGCAACCCAGATTTCTGCCTCCCCTTGGGCAAGTGGTAGGAATATCTCAATTCCCCCAATCATTATAAGGCTCCTTAGATTGTCCTCTCGGATGGTGAAAGTTTTTAACTTGTCATCATCTTCATTCACATGGCTTAGAAAACCACATGAATCTTCATTCTCTGTCAGTTGCATCTGCTGATATAAATCCACCTCTAAGATCACCTGCTCTGTCAGCTCCTCTGGTTGATTCAAACTCACCTCTGAGTTCATGAGACCCTCAAATAGTCTCATCTGCTCATCCCTACCCACCTGGAAATATGGGATTTTCTTGCTGCCCTCCTGGCAGACTATGGAATCAACTGATCCCATCTCTGTTCCCTTTCCCAACTGGCAATCTGGAAACTCTCTGCTGCCCTCCTAGAAATCCATGATATCCCGCAGTGATCTCGATTCGTTTCCCACTTGGAAATTTGGAATTTCCTTACTGTCCTCCTGATAGTTTTTGAGATCTTCGGTCGATCCCCATTCATTCTCAAAATCACTGAGATCTCTCCCAGTCTCTGGTTCACATATCTTAACCCTCTCCTCAGGTCCATTGAGGCTTTTAGCATGCCTCAACCATCCTCTTAAGAGTCTTCGTTGTCTTCTAGCCATCAAATCTTTGACTGGCCATCTTTCTTTTGCCTTCCTCATGGGCCATTCATGTACCCATCTTGACCTGGTATTCTGTTGTATCCACAGTTCAAGCTCTTCCATTCTTTCCCTGATGTCGACCAGTTCTTTCCCCCTTTCGGCTGTACTCAACAACTCTGGGTTTTTTCTCCCAGCATACCTACGACCTTCAGTAGCCATGCTACTATCTCTATCTGCCTTCCTAGCAAATATTCTACTCACTCCTACAAACCTGAGTGCTTCAGCCTCTTCCTACAGTCCTCCTGACTGTCTTCTCAATCACCACAGAGTTTCAGTACTGTGTTTTCTTCCTTTGTCTTCTCCCTCTGCTTGAAATATACAAACAAAGTTCTCGCTCTGATACCACCACTGACGCATATGCCACCTCTCTGCCTCGACAGATTCTCTGCGCTGACCTCCCGATCTTTAAGGATCGTTCCAATTTCACCTTCGAGCCAAAGTCGCTCTTTGATTCCCACTTCAATCTCAGTTAAAACCCACTTCCACAGGTCCTGCTCTTTACCCACACGGTCTTCTGCACTCAACCGTGAGCTTCCCCAACTTAATTTCGGGTTTTGGGACTTTATGATTCCCGTTGTCACGAGAACTACTATTCTCACAATCCCTCGATCACCAAAATGCCAATTCAACCCTTTCTTGCCTTAGCCTCATCTGGCTATGCTGCAGTCCAAATGACCAGTCCTCATAAGACCGTAGCCTTATCTCTTTTGGGTTTTACTTATTCGAGGGTCAGACCTCCCGACCTCTCGACTCCCGATATCCCGACACACGAAATGCCGAAATAACTGTTGTTCTGGCCTTCCCTTCCTTTCACGATTTCGAGCTTTTAAATGCCGAAAATCATGGACCTCCTTTCCAGGGGATCCCTGATCCTCTAAATCCCGATACCTGGACGTGACTTCAACTAGGCCCACAACATGGAGTTCTCGCATTTTCGTGTTTTTTCCACTCCTGAAGTCGAAAGACTTCCTCTTCTAACCTCTGATGTCTGAGTCCCAGATAGAGAAGTTCTCATGACATGTGACCTTTTCCGAATGAATGGTCCAGATGTCTTCGCTCTTTCGGGGCTTCGGATGTTAAGCTCTCGAAATTTCGCCTACGGACTCCCAAACTCCCGAACGACGAATTCCCTATATGAACTCCTTCGGGACTTTCTCTTATGTTCTACTATATGAGGGCTTAACTCCCTTTCAACTCCTGACAGATCTAACAACTGTTGGGTTCTATGCTCAAGATCTGGTGGCTCAGATCATTTCTCATGTGTGCTTCTCCTGTTGCTCCCTTCTAGACGTGAAGACCTTTCAACGGTCCAGATCCCTCCAGCTAGATCCAATGGCAACTGTTGCTCCTCCCAAGCTTCTACACGTTCCTCCCAGTCTTGGAAGAATTTCAAGTATTTCAAAGGTCTCAACCTTTGCCTTCTTTCTACTATGCAAACTCTTCGACTTTGAACTTCGCCGTGCACATGAAAACATCGTCCTTCCTAAGCGTTGGGTACTTAGAACTCGTCAAAGGGTTCTGTACCTTCTGCACTCCTTGCAGTTATGACTTTGCACATAAAATCACTCACCCTCCTGAGATTATCCTTCTTTTCGAATCCTCGAAGGATTCTTCAACTTCTGTGCCTCTGCAGGGTATTCACATGCACACAAAGGTGCTATCCACCCTGAGCTTTCCTGTAGCTTCGACCTCCAAGGAAACCTTGTCCTTTTTCCTTTCTCCCTCAGATGCAGAATTCAGATGCCTTCCTGGCTCTCCTTCCATCAAGCAACCTCTTGCTGAGACTTTCAGGGTGTTCAACAACCCTGTGAAAGATCCTTCTCCTTGGATTCATCCTCGATTTATAGAACTCAAAGAGTTCTGTTCTCATGTGCCTATATGCACATCTACTCGATGCCCTCCTGGTAGAATATCTTCTCACAGAACGTCCAACAGTTCTGTCCTCTTTCTGTGCAATCTATGCACCTGCTCAATGCCCTTCTGGCAGAGCTCTCAGAATCCTTAGTGATTCTGTTTCTTTAGTGAACTCTCAGCAGAATTCTTCCTTTGTGCACTCCTTGCACTGGCTCAATGCCCGCCTAGAAGAGCTTCACAGAACTCCTCAGAGCTTTTGTTTGCAACTGTGTATTTCCTACACAAACTTGCCTCTTGAGTTGTTCAGCTACCTCACAAGTCTCCTCCGAGTTGTTGACTTTAGTTTGTGTGCCCGCAACACATCTTTGTCTGAACCCGCAGAATTCAGAAGTTCTTCAGTGCACTGGTATTCAAAGACCACAGTACTCTATCATGCCCTCCTGACATGAAACCTCAAAGACATTCACCTGAAATCAGGCAGACTCCTGCAAATGCAAACCTACAGCATACATCTACAACATACAAAAGAACACTCACAGACATTCATTTAACACATAGTCATGCAGGAAAAACTGCTATTTGTATTAAATATGGAAAACGCCTGTATTTTACAAGGTGTTCCTAAGCACGGCTTGTAACAAGGTCTCGGCTCCTTCTCTTCTGCTGTCTACTCGCACATTCTAACTCTACTATGCTCTTCCATTTTTATTTTTATTTTTTTCAAAATGAGATACTAAATCCCTTTTTTACCCGAGGGGCTCTTTGAGCTCTTCCCTCCAATCTACCTACCCTATTCAATTACATTGAATGGGCGGTCTAGTCCATTATCCAGATCTAGATCTCAGCCTTACAATCATTTAAATGTTGATCTACTCTACGCCTACACAAAGGCACGGCTCTATGGCTCAACAGCCTAATCATTAAGTTACATTGAATTCAAATTTTAAATGAGGACTGCGCCTCTCTTCATCATTCAATTTGAATTCGCTGACTTGGTTGGATGGCTGACTAGCTGACGTGGAGAGATGCTCCTGCATCACAAACTTATCCAAGTATTCTTTGAAAATACCATTCATTAAACACATGAAGATAATCAATGCATTTGATAAGCCAAATGGCACCATTGTGAACTCATAATGGCCATACCTTGTTCTGAAGTCAGTCTTGCTAATGTATTCTGCCTTAATTCTTACCTGGTGTTAACTTGACCTAAGATAAATCTTAGAGAATACCTTAGCATCTTTCAGCTAATCAAAGCGATCATTTTTCTTTGGAAAAGGCTACTTGTTCTTCATAGTTACCTCGTTCAACTTCCTGAAGTCAATGCAAATCCTCAAGGTTCCATCCTTTTTCTTAAAAAATAACACTGGGGCACCCCAAGGTGAAACACTTGGGAGTATATACCCCTTATTTAGAAGTTCCTCCAGCTGCATTTTCAACTACTTCAAATCTGGTGTAATCATCCTAGAAGGAGTCTTGGATACCATGGCTACTCCATGCATCATATTTATGGAGAAATCGATATCTCTCTTGGGTGGCAAACCCGATATTTCTTTAAATACATATTCAAACTATTTTATGACTTCATAATATTCAATACTTGGTAATTTATCCTTAGGTGTCTCCTCCATATGTGTTGCAAATACTTGACATCCTTTCCTGATGTTTTTTTTCAGCTGTAAAGTTAAAACTTCTCTGATGGTTACTACTCTTGGAATACCTTGAACTATCCTCTAGTTACCTCCTTCATACAAGTGGGTAAACTCCTTATTATAACATTCTAGAACATCATGATGTTGGTCCAACCAATCGGTATCGATTAAGCAGTCATATGAGCCCAAATGTATCATATTCAAATATTCCCTTGTTCTTTTAATACATTTATGTCCATTGGGAATTCCTTAACCATCTCATTAATCTTCTTTTTAGCTCTTGTAGCTAGTTGCACAATCCAAGGTTTACCAATATTTCTTCTTGGAAAATAAAATATTTCTACCATCATAGGATCTAGATAATTATGAATATATCATGAATCAATCAAAATATCAATGGGTTCGTTGTTGATATTACCTTGCATTTCAACCATATGTGACTGAAACTCAACTTGCTTGCTATCCATAGCTACGTAGATCCTAGGTACATTTATTCCCATGTCCTCCATTGTTTCATCTTGTTGTACATTGTACACACTCTGTAATGCCTTGTAAATTCCCAGAGGTTGTCGGGAGGTAGAAGAAATTTATCAGAGGTAACTTTATCCAACCACTTCGAAAATGGGATCTAGCCCTGCCAGTTTCAGAGAGGGATCTCTCTGTATGATTAAAATATGTTCCAGGTTTAAGATATTAGGCTAGTTGAATAAATAAGACTGTGTTGTTTTCTTTATAAAATGGTTGAAATATGGTTTACGCATCCATTGGGCTATGGAGTCTATTTTATAAAGTTTGCGACCAAAGAACATATTTTATAAGGATGTTTCACAGGATTCTCGTGTGTTAAATGTTGGTGATGTTTACTCCTCTTCGTTGAATGGTACTTCTGTCTTCGTAATCATTTGTGTTCTCTATATCTGATCATTTAAAAGAAGTTAAAGTTGCAAAATTTATCTTCGTATGCTCTATGTCTGCCTTTTAAAGATCTAAGTGTTTGTCTTCTGATGTTATGATAAAGAAATTCTTAAATGCTTCTTTATTTTAATTGATTATCTCATCTTTTCTGCTATCCATCATTTTAACTCTAAAGGATCCAACAACTGCATTATCCTGTCCTGTGAAAATACCTTATAAAATATGTTCTTTGGTCTCAAACTTTATAAAACAGACTCCATAGCCCAATGGCCGCGTAAACCATATTTCATCCATTTTATAAAACAAACAACACAATTTTGTTTATTTAACTAGCCTAATATTTGAAACCTGAAACATATTTTAATCATATAGAGAGATCCCTCTCTGAAACTGGCAGGGCTAGATCCCAATTTCAAAGTGGCTACATAAAGTTACCTCTGATCAATTTCTTCTACCTCCCGACAACCTTTGGGAATTTACAAAGAATTAACACACTCCTCACTTTTTCACCTCTGTGAGGGAAATCTTTATACATATGGTCTCCCCCACAACCCTAACATTGAATAGGTGGTTACCTTGATATTTCCCCATTCTATCAGTCATCTTGGGTTCCTTAGGAGTTGGATGTCCTTGAGAATTATTTTGAAATAATTGTTGCTTTGTCCCCTTCCTCCTCTGTTCCATCTTGCTCTTCTTCTTGTCTTCCCATGCCTTTTGGAAAGTTGGGCTTCATATATGTTGATCATAAAGGAATTTATCTCTCCTTATGGTTTCCTCTAGTGTCTTGGGATCATCATATTGTATCTTTTCATTGATAAATGATGACAACCCACTCAGGTATCTTTGAATCTTCATTTTTTCATCCTTGATGAAAGAAATATATTTTAGTATCTCTAAGAATCTCCTTTCATACTCATCTATGGTCTTACTTCCAAGCTTGGGTTTAAAGAACTCCTTCATATTCCTATCATAGTGTCATTTGGTTAAGTAATTATTTTGAAAATACTTTTTGAATTGTCTCCAAGTACCCTTTTTCTCATCAATGTGTTTCACTTGCACAAATTGATCCCGCCACATTGATGCTTTTTATTTGATTTCATATATGGAAATTCATCATTCTTCCTGTGAAAAGTAATTATGCAGCAAAAAATACTTTTTCATGCCCAGCAACCAGGTCTCAACATCCTCATTCTTCTTTTGTTCACCATCAAATGTAGGTGGTTTTATTTAATTAATTTCTCCTTGTAGCTCATCCACCCCATACTTCTTCTTACGCTTTCTAAAAGGGGATGGAATTGAACTACTATGTGTTCTCCTAGTTGAATGCCTTAGGGAGTGATGGTGATTCCTACCAACAGTTATGGTTCTTCTCCTCTCATCATGAGACCGGTGATTTCCTTATTTGCTTGAATTAGTCTCCTTATCCATATTATTCTCTATTCTTTCCAAGCTCTACATTAACTTGATGTTAAATCCTTCTTGTTTCTCCTTTGCTTTCATAATATTCTCGTTATCAACTTTATAACTTTATAATTCCTTTTGTAAACTTTTTATAGTCTCTACCAAGTTCATCCTCTCTTCCTTTCCATCTTCTCCATGCCCATACCAAATATTCTTCCTTCATATTCATAATTGTAAGTTCCTTGGGTGTCATCCATGTATTTCTTTACTGATATTCCCGTTGAATTATGCTTACATCAAATTATGTTCTTAGTTATACAAAATGTGTATGCAAAAATATTTTTAAGACTACAATAATTTAACAAATCCATCATTTTATACAACATTCTATTCTTCAGAATTTTATCATAAATAATTTATTTTTTATTTCTTATGAATTCTTAATATTTTTTTTATACATTCTTGAATGAATACATGGACTCTATTGTCCATGAATCCTCATGACTAGTTCTTGTGTCCCCCTTCAACATATTTGAGCAAGAAGACTATCAATGGCATGACATGGAAGATAATTTTGTTAGCTCGAGCATCCTATCTTCGATACTCAATCATCGTCTAATTATCTTCGAATTAGATATTTTACATTAAAATATTTCATCGCGGGTCTAAGGTATTCATTTATTCCCTCAAACTTACATAGCCTCCAAAATACACTCTTGTGTTTCCACTAGCCTTAACTTTCTCCCATACTTAACATCTTTTCTTAAGTTTATCACGATTTCATGAGTCCATTTCATTCATGTTATAACTTATGCCTCCTATAAAATCCATCATGGTGTTCCACCGTATCCATTATACACCTATACTTAGTCATTTTCTCTGAGATCTCACCATGGGTTTGTGATCATTTTATTATGCTTCATCACCTTCGTGATACCCTTCACACCCACAAAGTCTTGACACTTAGTCAAATTTTATAATTTCACCACACGTTCTGGTGATCCCATATTTATTTTAATATTAGGAAACCATCCACCCATAAGCCCGACCAATCCTTAGGACTTAGTTTATTTTCCACTTCTTACATGGGTCCTCGGGGATACCACACCTCTTTCCATACCCTTGACTCTCTCCGTGCTCCACAATAGTCTTAACACTTAGAAAAATTCCAAGATCTTATCGTGGTATCGTGGGACTGACAGTTGACCTACCACATGGCTCCACATCACCTACCAACTATCACTCCTTCCAACATGTACCTTCCACTGTGGAAGGTACATGTTGGAAGGAGTGATAGTTGGTAGGTGATGTGGAGCCATGTGGCAGGTCAACTGTCAGTCCCACGATACCATGACATCAGTTGACACGTGGCCTCCACATCATGCCGACATCATCGTATGGAAAAATACCCAAATTTTCCCTATTTTTTCTTACTTCGAAAATCACCCAAATTCAAAATTTTATTTTTCGGATTTCCATTAAAATTTGGAGATTTTTATTCTTGGTTCATTTCTTTCATTACTCATTAATTCTCCAAGAATTTACACCGCATAATTGGGTACTTTTTCACGATTTTTATCATGAGCATTTTGTAATTACTTTTGTGGCCGCCATTAGAGCTTGTAATTAATCTCAATACAACCAAATTGAGGTTTGTACATATGAATTCAACCTCCCTTAATCTTCAAATTTTCCTCTTGTATGTTGAATTCATCTTCAATTACTCTGCAAAATTGGGGCTTTTTCTCAATTTCACCTCAATTTTGTCATGGGCACCATGGCTTCTCTGTAAATTCAACTTTTGGTCATCTATAGGCCCAAATATGCTCAATTAGAGACTAAATTTGCTTACACTTAATTCATAGGCTCATTTGTTCCAAATTATTTGCAAAAATCCTTTAATTTCATTGTAATAATTTTATTGAATAGTTGCAGACATCTTCTGACATTTTGTCAAATAGTTTTCCTGCATAGTCTTCGTTTTTAGTTCTTTGCTCTGTTAATCTACCCATATAGGATCAATGTTGAAACTGGAGCTATGATACCACATTGTTGCATCCCCAAATTTTTGTTAGGCAATGCCACATGAAATTTTGAACTCTAATACCTTTTAATTAGCTAAATTTCTCTCCAAGTGCACAGATTAATACAAAATAATAAAAACTATATTTAAATACAACATATACATAAAACCCATAAGAATAAATGAATAAATATTAACATAACACATAAATTAACGCACAATAGACACTTATATTTAGTAAAAAGAACACCAACTGTGTGCAAACCTTCCATGTCCCTCCCAGCCTTATACCACACCACTCATAAACTCTTAACAGTGGCTCACACTTGAGGTAGGGATAAAAATCCACCTATTTAAAGGATTTCTAAGCATGCTAATGTCTCTCTAACAACATATAAACTCAGACATAGTTACCAACTCAAGCTAGCCGCCTACAATCCCTCATTCCCCACATGAATGTCCCACCCTAGAAAGTGTGCCCCTTCTCTGCTCAACATTCCTTCGGCTACCCCACTTCCCTTCTAGGGATTCAAAAACAGACCAGAGAGGAAGTCTCAAAGCCATGTAGTTGCACCTTGGCATCTTGGGAATCAATTTTCAGTAGTTCTCTCACCTAGAGAGAATCCTCACTTTCCTGAAAACCCGATTCTTCAATGTCCTATGGGCCTGATAACCCACTTCTTCAATGTACTACAGGTTTGAAAAACCGCCTATTCCTTCCACCTCCAAATATAACCATGGTCCTGGGCCTGGTATAGGTATGGGTACTAGCAACATGAAGGTACATATGACATTATCATGGAGGTATTGAGGTGGGAATGATAATGAGAATATAAATCAAATGAACTAAATTCCCCCAATTATATTTGCATGTTCCCAACTTGACACTTATCATGTTGGGACCTAGCTTGGGGCCACATGGTTTCCATCAAAAGGTGATATGCTCCTCAACATGAGGACTTATGATATATTTAAATATCCATACTTTATACTTTACACATTTTTGGGAATATTGATAAAATATTCCTTTGGGCTTAAGACTTAGTCCCTATTCCCTAGACTCTTAGCCTCCCTTTCCCATTCTGGTGGTTTTTATTCCCACAAACTCTTTTACATGGTTGGTCTACAACAATTATGTGTTTTCATTAAAATTGAGTGTGATTGTGTTTTAGGAAAATAGGCTTGTTGGCCTTTCAACTTTTGGCTCACCAACCCAATAACCATAAAGGCACTCTGGCCTCAATATACATACATAAAAAGCTACTCTAGCCCCAAATTGTCTTGTCTCATCAGCCTATATGTACAATTACATTTCTATTTACAATTGGGTTCGATCTGGTGGTATTACAATCCGTTGAACCAATAGGATAAGCAACATAAAAATTAGAAGATTATGGAGGTGTAACATCCCCAACCACAGAGGTTGGTTCATACTACTTCATAAAAACACTTTGAAAAAGTTATGATGCCACTTTGTAATGTACCCAATCACCCGAGGTTGGGCCATGTCATGCAAACTCAACTTTATGAGCACTAAGTCAACCAAACTTTAACATTCCCCAGCATACCACTGACCAATGTTACTCTAGAATTACACTATGAAGAATATACCTTAAACTCAATCCAGGCAGTATCTCTTGAAGTAACGCCCTCAACCCAAACATGATTTATCCCACACAACTTATAAAAATGAAAGCATGGATAATTTTAAGCATGGGAATTTATTTTGAAATGTAGAAACCTTTGCGAATATTACTGGTCCTTTATATCTCAACTATAAATGTTTGGCGATATTTTTGTTAAAATATTCAAATTTCTAAGGATTTTATATAGTTTTTATAAAATTTTGGCGATTTTTAAGGTAAAATAATTTTGTCCTATAGAATTTGGGCRATTTTTTTTTACATTGGAGAATCCTTTTCTGGGAAAAAGCATGGAAAATTTATCCCCTAAAATTTTCCCTAAATGGAAGAAACATTATCTTTTTGTCACAAAATTAATCAACGGTAATAACCCAAAAATATGTGCACTAGTTGTGATCACTAGCATTTAGAGCATACAACACAACCGTATGCACAACTATCTAGGCATCATTCATCAACTCATATTTCACTGTGCATGGAATCTAATTCTCTATCCACACAAACAAATTCTAGTCTCTTAGTGTACACAAGTTTCCTTCCTGCGCCCTCGTCCACTCAATCCTCTTCTTGTTGAATCATAACCACAATTACATGGATAACTTAAAAAGAAATACTAACCACATTGGTCATATCCATGCACAACTACAAATATAGGCTATAAGTACTATACTTACAAGAGCATGCAGTAATTAACACAATAACAACAAATATGTATATGCAACACATACAAGAATTTAACCCATGTCAAACATAGACAAAAATCTAGGCAGTAACCAAGAAAAGTACATAAGGAACACTTATTTCAAATAAAAGTCACCAATTGTGGCCTTGACTCAGAGGTTCCTCCCATCCATAGATGTTGTTGCTCATAGGATTTCAGCAACAAGTCACCCCCCGAGTTGGGGTACAACTCCACCATGGAAAAAGGGTTCTACTTACTCACTAAGGTTTGATTCTCAACATATTTTCTTAGTCCTAGATGCACACTGCTACAAATAGTACAAAGTCCCTCTTTCCCCATGCACCTATCACACCCAAGGAAGTGTTCCCCTTCTCTTCTCAATAGTCCTTCAACTTCCCCACTTCCCTTTCCAGGATTACCAGTAACAGGTCAAACATGAAGTCTTTGATCCCTATGACTAATTCACAACACACCAGGGAAGCACTCTCAACAATACTCTCACCTGGAGAGTATGCTCTTGGGTATAACAAGCTCTTCACAACATCCAGTCTCTCAGCCAAAGACACTACTCTCAGTCTGTCAACCCATCTCTTCGAAAGTAACTTGGATTATAGCTCATAATTCCTTACAAGATTCTTTGTGCAGATAAGGTAATAATCATAATTTCCATATAGTCTGACCCCCTTCTTCCCACAAAATATTGCAACATGAATCCCCTCGCAAATAATCCTTTGCATAATGGATAATGCAATAATAATCATGCCCAAAACACACTAAGGCCAACAATATATATTTTATGCCTTCCACTTGACACTTTTCATCTTGAGAAGTAGTGTTAATCCAATTGGTGACCCATTCTCCACCCTCAGGAACTTAGGATAAAAAATATCCACATTACACTTTTCTAGAAATATTATAAAATATTCCCCAAGAATTACAACTCATCCCCTTTTTTCTTTTCCGGTGAAGTAAGCCCCTCATCTCTTTTCGGTTGAGTCAATCAATGCACAATGACACAATAAGATATTAATAATCATGATTATATTTACATGGATAGGCATGCTATCCTATTTGTGTCTAGGCTGACCAGCCTCATAATGACATAGGCTCTGCAGCCGCAAAACATAAACAATCACACACACACACACACACACACACACACACACACACACACAACTCAGTACTGGGCACTTCTAGGTCATTATCGCCCACTTACCCAAGTGCACGCAACACACAAAATGTTTGTACCTTGTCTTTATAAAAATTCTCTATGAATTTGCTTACATGTGCACAACACCAAAATCCAGGTGTTAATGGCTCACAAGATTATATATACATTACATAAACCATTAGCATCAACGACTCACCAGCCTATATGTACAATTACAAAGGGCCCTGGATTGGGGACATTACAATGCCCTCCCACTTATTTATGCACTGCCCTCAGTGCATCATATACACATGTACATACAAAATTTTCAAACATGATAAAAAATATGAGGATACTTTTCTCGCATAGCATCCTCACATTCCTAGGTTGCATCCTTAGGACTGTACTAGGTCCATTGGACGTTTACCAACTCCATGACTCAATTCTAGAGATGATTGGTTTTCCGATCCAATATGCAAATCGGTCACACTTGAAATCCACATTTTGGATCCACCTAAATCACATTCCAATCAATAACATGATTAGCATCAGGTACATACTTCTTAATCAATGACACATATAAAACATTATGAATGCATAAAGTTGCAGGAAATGCAACCATATAAGCAACATGATGAATCCTTTCATGGATTTGAAATGGCCCACAATAGCGTGCCACTAACTTGGAACACTTTCCCAACTTCAGGGAACTATGTATGGCCTTCACTTTTAGAAGAACGTGATCACCCACTCCAAATTCCTTATGGTTTCTACCTTTATCTATGCATCTTTCTACCTTTATTTGTGCAAATTTTCTACCTGTCCTGGGTAGCCTTTAGATTCTTCCTTATCTTTACCATCTACTCCTCCATTTCCTAGACTAAATCAAGCCCAACTACCATGCGGTCTCTTGGGTTCTCCCAACTCACTAGTGTGTTGCACTTTCTACCATAAAGTCCCTCAAATGGGCTCATATTTAAATATGCTTGATACCCATTGTTGTAAGAAGACTCTACCAAATGAAGGTGTTCTTCCAATCTTGATGGTTTATCCATCACATACATCCTCAACATGTCTTCAATCACCCGTTACCCTCTCGGTTTGACCATCTGACTTAGGATGATATGTTGTGCTGAAATTCAAATTTGTTCCAAATACCTTGAATAACCCTTTCCAAAAGTTCAAGGTGAACTTGGAATCTCTATCAGACACAATTTTCTTAGGAACACCATGCTACTTAGCAACTTAATGCATGTATATCACAAAAATGTCGATTTCCTTGTGCGTTGACTTCACTAGAATAAAATGGGAAGCTTTAGTAAGATTTTCCACCACCACCATAATAGAATCATGTTGCTTATCAGTTCTAGGAAACTTAGTTATGAAGTCCATGGTAAAAAATTCCCACTTCCATTCATGAATGGGAAAAGGCTACAACATACAAGATGGATTTCTATGCTCATCCTTGATCTAATGACACTAAAGACATATCGCAATTAGATCCACAACTTATTTTTTCATACCTGGCCAAAAGTATTACTTTTTGAAAATGACAATGGTCTTTTGGTAACCTGGATGTCCATCATAAGAAACCTTATGCATCTCTGACAAAATTAGGTTCTTCAACTCTTGATGATTTGGCACATAGACTTTGCATCTATACATGAGGATCCCATCCTCTCTTAACTCATAATCTTCAAACTTTGGTTGCGACGTACCTTGCTGTAAAGTCACTCTTATATCCATATAGTGCAGATTTGATTCAAGAACTTCCAAAATTATGTCACGCAAATATGTCTGGTATAAGCTAATGGATGTATCATAAATTTCATGCATTCTCCTGCTGAGTGCATGAACAACCTTGTTCTCTTTTCCCCTGATATGCTTTATGTCAAATTCATACTCACTAAGGAACTCGAACGACTTGCTTTGTCTGGCATTTAAAATTGGTTGTCCAAACAAATACTTCATACCACAATGGTTTGTTCTCAACTCAAATCTCTTACCCATGAGATAGTGTTGCCACATATTCAAAGCATTCACTATCGCCTCCGATTCCAAGTCATACGTAACATAGAGCCTTTCATGCTCTTTCAAATTCCTTGACTCATAGCATACTAGATGTTCATTCTGACTCAGAACCCCCCCAAGTCCTTCCTTGCATGCATTCGTGCAAACAACAAAGTTTGCATCTAGATCAACAATCATCAAAATTGACACACTTGTTAACACGTTCTTCAAGTGTGGAAAACTAATTGGACAATCCAGATTCCATTCAAATCATGCACCTTTCTTCTTCAGGGATGTGATTGGATGCGAAATTTGTGAGAATCCTTCATTAAACCTTTTGCAATACCCTTCTAGTCCCATAAAGGACCTCACTTCTGCGATATTTATTGGTGTCGTCGATTCTTCAATGGATATTATCTTTGTTGGCTCCAAAACTATTCCTTCTTCTTAAATAATATGACCCAAGTAGTGAATTGGTGACTGAAAAAATGAACACTTGATTAGCTTTCCATAAATCCATACTCCCTCAATACCTGCAACACCATCCTCAAGTGTTGCTTGTTCTCTTCCTCAAAATTTGAATAAATAGAAATGTCATACAAAAACACAATGACAAACTTATCCAAGTAATTCCTAAAAACTGCATTCATTAAACACATGAAGACAACTGGCTCATTCGACAACCCAAATGGCACCACTGTAAACTTGTAATGACCATAACTTGTTTTGAAGGAAGTCATATTGATTTCCTCCTCTTTTTTTCTCACTTGGTGATATCCAGATTAGATATCTATCTTGGAAAATATCCTTGCACCCCTTAGTTGATCAAACAAATCATCTATCCTTGGAAAATGATACTTGTTCTTTACTATTATTTTGTTCAACTGTCTGAAGTCGATACAAAGTCTTAGTGTACCATCCTTCTTCTTCATTAAGAAAATTGGCACACCCTAAGGTGACCGACTTGGGCGTATATACCCCTTGTTCAAAATCTTTTCAGGTTGCATATGCAACTCCTTCAATTCTGGCATACTCATCTTGTAAGGAGTCTTAGATATAGGTGTTTCTCCCGACATAAGATTAATAGAGAAGTCAATATCCCTGTTCAGAGGAATGGTATATATCTCTTTAAATTCATCTTTAAACTCTTTCATTACTATGAAATATTCCACACTCCACACTTTATCCTTAGGTGGTTGTTCCATGTGCGCTGCGAATACTTGAGATCCTTTCCTATAGATTTTATTCAACTACAAAGATGGAATTTATCTCATAGTCGTAGCTCTTGGAATTCCTTGAATTGAACTCAAATTTCCTTGCTCGTATAGGCAAGTAAATTCCTTATTATAGAAATCCAGGAAAGCCTGATGTTCATCCAACCAATCCATATCAATGACTAAATCATATGAGCTCAAAGGTATAATATTCAAATCAACCTTTGTGCGCAGTCCATTCATCTCCAATGGACATGCCTTAACCTTCTCCTTAATTTTCCTTTTCTTTCTTGTAGCCAATTGTACCAAACAAGGTTTTTCAATCTTGCTTCTCGACAGATGGAATCTTTCCATCATTTTAGGATCTAGATAACTATGACTAGCTCCTCAGTCAATTTCAAAAGAAACAGGTTGGTCATTAATATTACCTTCCACCTCGACCATGTGCAATTGAAACTCATCCTACTTGTTATCTAGCACGTCATAAATCCTTGGAACATTCCTACCCATGTCCTCAACTATTTCATATTGCTACACAACTATGCGCAATATTCACTTTATCACCTCTTTGAGGGAAATCTCTACGTATATGATTTCCAACACAACCCCAACACTTCATAGGTTGTTTCCATGAATTTTGTCCCACTATCTTCGACATTGTGGGCTCCTGAAGAGTCGTCTTTCCTTATGCAATATTTATGAAAAATGATGTCTTTGTTGCCTTCTTCCTGTGTTCCACCTTACTTTTCATCTTGTTTTCCTAAGACTTTTGGAAAGTAGGCCTTCCCCTTTGCTTCTCATAAATACACTTAGTGTGCCTTATGGTTTCTTCCAATTTATTAGGGTCATCATACTGGATCTTGTCACTGATAAATGAGGGAAAACCACTGAAATATCTCTGAAAATTCACATATTCATCCTTGATAAAGGTACATAATTCAGCAGTTCTAAAAATCTCCTTTCATACTCATCTATTGTCATGCTCCCAAGCTTGAGTTCAAATAACTCCTTCATTTTCCTGTCATAATATTGCTTGGTTAAATATTTATTTTGGAAATACCTCTTGAAATCTCTCCAAGTCACTTACTTCTCATCAATGTCCTGCACTTGCACATATTAATCCCACCACATTGATGCCTTTCCCTTTAACAACTAGATATCAATTCTCCCTTTTGCATGTGAAGAATAGTTTTGAAACTGGAAGTACTTCCTCATACTCAACAGCCGTGTCTTTGCATCCTCATCCTTTTTGTGCTCCCCGTCAAAGGTAGGAGGTTTGATCTTATTCATTTCTCCTTGTAGCTCATCCACCCTAGTCCTTCTCTTATTCTTTCTGATAGAATATGGACTCAAACTACTACACGATTTGTTGAAAGAATGCTTACCGACACCTATTTCTTCTATTATTTTCTCATCATGAGATCTGTGATTTCTTGATCTACTCATCTCTATATCCTTATCAATCTTCTTTTCTGTTATGGCCAAGCTCTGCATCAATTTGACATTGAAGTCATCTTGTTGTTCCTTGGTTCTCATAAGTATTTCATTATCAGCCTTATAACTCTATACATATTTTTGTAGTACTTTTACAGTTTCTACCAAGTTCATGTGCTCCCCCTTGGATTATGTGCCATCAACACCCAAACCAACATACAGATCTCCAAATTCATCATCGATACTATAAGTCCTCCATGCATATTCCATGCTTTTAACCTTCTGCACTAACTGTGTCCTACTTTTAACCTTCTGCAATAATTCTGCAAAATGTGTAGGAAATTAAGATTTGTTAGATGATTTCATGCAATAAGTACATAAAAAATTTGCACCATTTTTCCAGAATCCTTTCCTTGGATTTCTTGGATGATTTTAACATCCCAACTCTAGTGTGCACACCTGCACATCCCTATCTTTGTGTGCATCACACTCTATACCACACACTAATGGTTTTCCACACAAACTAAACTATGCATTGAACGATACCAATTTCTTAATGTACACAACTAGTCATGTTATACTTCATCCCATACAAGTCTAGTGTTGAACCAATCTCTTTGATACCAATTCGTAAGATCCCCAACCACCTAGGCTGGGACATACTACTTCATAAAACACTCTGAAAAAGTTTCGATACCACATTGTAATGTACCCAGTCACCCCAAGCTAGTCCATGTCACACAACCTCAACTTCATGAGAACTAAGTCAATTGAGTCCCTTTACTTGTCCAACGATGCACACCAATCTGTCACAGAATCAAAATTACAGCAAAAAATGCTCTGACACCAATTTTCATGGACTTTCAGTCCACCCATATTTTGTTTTTGCATCGTGTGTTCCCCTAAATTTTTTCTGCACCTATGGTCATGTGGCATTGCCTTGACTTGACTCTAGTTGCTTGACCAACCTGTGCCTACTACAACCATATTGATCCTCTTCACCTAAGGTTTTCCTATAATTTCTCCTTAGGCCACACCAAGTTAGAGGCCAACCAATTCTAACACACTTAGTTTATCCAACAATCAATACTTAGGCATGCATCCAAATGCAACCTTAAATCACCTCAACAAGACAACACTTAGCCAAGTTCACAACTTAGCCAATTAACAATATGCAAGGAGCGACATTTAATACACATAAAGAATCCATAGTTTTCAATAGATATGAATGGGAGGTACCCCATCTAGGTTCCTAACACCTTGTGTGTGTGTGTGTGTATGTGTGTGAATGTTTACATGATCTAATGGGGGCGCTTAGACAACTACCCACACCTCAATTACAGTTGTACAAATAAAATAAAGAGAACTACCTTTTGTCAAGACTTCCCAACAATGTTTTACAAACCAATACCTAAAGAAACCACATGCCTTCCTCCTATAGGTCTTGTTTCCATTTCCTTGTCACTTAGACAATTCAATTCTTCTATGATGCCCAATCCATGAAACTACACCTTAGGATCCAATCCATTTCAATTCATCCAAAGGAAACTCTATCAACTCGTCTCAATTGGCCCAAGTCTGCCTAAGGTTTTTGAAATGTACATTCCTAATGGATGTTTTCTTAAGGTAGTATGCCCAATGAATGTGACCCATGATTGTGATCCATGGTAACTTGTTCCCAAAGTCACATGAATTTCCCATTGCAACCCCCAAGTGTGGACCACCTAAATCTATCATTTAATATAATTCTAGGCACCCAATCATCAAGCCTTCTTCTTACTTTTTCTTTTATCATTCCAAGTACATGATTGTGAAAAATGTTGTCTATAACAACCTCCTTTGCATCTAGCTATTCCTATCCAAATTTTTGTTTCATTTGACTTTTCACTATTTGTGGTGCACCCTATCTATTGGTAGATGTGCCTAAATTTGTCTGCAATCCATCTTTCCAATGGGCCAAGGAGTCAACAATTTTAAGTATTCATTGCTAATGGGCCAAGGAATTTGTCCTATGTGCACCTATCGAATGGGCCAAGTCACCCATCCAATGTGCACCTTGCCAATAGGCCAAGGAAAGTGACTATCAAAGATGTGCCTTGCCATTGGGCCAAGGTGACTACTTGTGGTGTTCCTTTCCAATCCATCTCAATTCATCTAAAGATAACTCCATCAACTTGTCTTGGTTTGCATGATCAACCCAAATGTGCGCAACTTGTTTGAGTCTGCACCACTGTGCTTGATCGACCTAAGTTAGTTTGGTTTCATCCAAGTGTTCCCAAGTGTGCCTAAGGAATTCAAAACATCCATGCCTGATGGATGCATGCCCAAGGGAGTATGCCCAATGATTTCCACAAATGATTGTGATATGTGGTAACTTGTGCCAAAAGGCACATCAATTACCTGTTGCAACCCCCAAGTGTGGACTGCCTAACTCCATAAATTTGTATAATTCCAGGCACACAATCATCAATGTTTCTTCTTACTTATTTGTCTATCATTCCAAGTGCATGATTGTAGAGAAGGTTTTCCACAACAACCTCCTTTGCATCTAGCTAGTCATGTCCAACTTATTTGGTGCATCTAACTTGCCAATATATGCGGTGTGCCTTGTTTGTTGGTAGCACTGCCCAATTTCTTTTGCAGTCCACCTTGCCTGTAACACACCCACTATCACATAATAAAATTTTCTCTTTTCCTCAAGGGACAGAATCCTCAAAGTCCTACGGGGGCCTAGCGTAGGCTAGTTCTTCCCTGTTCACCTCCTTGTGATCATGAGTTAGGACCACAGGCCAAACAAACCAGGCGCCTTTTTGTGTTTCGCGACTCAACGATACAAGTGAGTTCAATATTAATGGTAGAATGGAGAGGGGGCTTCGGAATGAAACCCTAGCCGTAGATCTGGGTGTGAAGATTCTGGCCATCCAGATCTACCAACCGCTTAATGACAAGCACTAGCTCCCTTTCTTTAGTCCCTGGTTCGATAGGACCACATACACGCCTAAATGCAGTTGCCTTTCACAACTCGCAACCTCGCGAGTCGTGAGTCGAAGACCCTCGAATTTTCTTCACAAATTGTCGATACCCAAGATCACGAAATGGTTATAGCTTCCTTCTGTTAGTGTCCTCTACGAGTGACCGTCGTCTAGGCTAAACGCTAGCTCCTCTCGCTATTCGCCACTTCATGAGTTAAACGGTTGAACTCTCGTTCCTTCCTTATGCGATCCTCCAAGACTTTAAAGTCAGTAAAGGTTGACCTTCCTTTCGCACTGCTCGCAACTCACCACTTCGCGAGTTGTAGCATCAAATCTTGGCACCTTCCCTTCATGAACCCCCGAGAAGCAATATTTAATTTTCTCTCGTGCGTTCTCACTACTCGTGACTTCGAAAGTCCAAGGGTTGAGCTCTCATGCACTTATCCCACGAATTCAAGAGACGCGAGAAGTCAACAGAGTGTTGACTCCCTTCTCCTGGCGACCACCTTAAAGTTCTGTCACGTGTTCTCTCGTGCTCGGCTCTCAGCACTTCGCTACTCATGAATTCGAAAACAACTCCTTTCAACCTCTGAATGCACGATAGGTGATTGGGTTCCTGATCCAACGGTCTTCCCATTCTCTAGATCCAACGACTGTCTCCGCTCCTCATGACTTCGCCACTCGCGAATTGGAGCACCCAGCCTTTAGGCTCTTATCTTGCGAACCTCCAAGTTCGTGAGATCCCTGGATCTCTACCACCTGTCCTCCTCAAATGGATGGTCCTGATCCTCTCAGAACTTCGTCACTTGCGACTTCGTGGGTTGAAGCACCCAACCCTATCTGCCTTGCAACTCTGCAATATCCAACAGTTATTGACTGTTCACCACTTCTATCTTGAAGTGTCTCTGTTGTTTGATTCTTCTATCTTCTGTGTGCATCTTGACGTACATTTTTGATGACCTAGATCTATTTCGCTCCAGCTAATGTAACGGCAGTTATAGCTCTTCCTTGAGCATGCACTTCTCTTTCTTCTCCTTGGAAGATTTCTTAAGTAACAAAGGTCTCGGCCTTTGCTTCTCCTCCGCGAACTTTGTAGCTATGGCTCTGTGCACAAATCGACACTATCCCTCCCAGGATTCTCTACTCTGAGGTCGTGAAAGATTTCCTCGACCTCTGTGAATTCCTACAGGGCCTATGCATCTGACCAGGTGCTATCTATCCTGGGCTTCGTCAACTATGAGGGACTTGGGAGCTTTGCGCTCTTTCTCCCGGGTTTGACTCTTAAAAGAGTCTTAAGCACATCTATTGCTCTCCTTCATCAAGTCTAGGACTTGAGTGGGTCTCGATCTCTACTTGATTTACAGAGAGCCTGTGCATAACTGCACTACCTCTCCTGAACTATGCCTTTAATGCTACTCGTGAAAACAAAGGAAAGGGGTTGAGGCATTTAATGCCCCCTCTTCTCCTTCCAATCTAACGACTGTGAATGACCACAGATCTCCCAATAGGATCTCACCCATCAAATGATACTTATCCCTACACAACCATCTCGGGATTTCAAGAGGATCGTTCCTCCTCGTGCAGGGTTACTAAGGCCTTGCGCCCTCGCATCCTCTTTCCAGGTTCTTGATGGGATTTTCAAGGAAGGTATCTCTATGGGGAGGTTTACCCAGGGTACTATCTAAGGTAGATAAGGGTATCTCTCTCTCGAGAACCAGACATGAAGTCTGAATTAGATCAGTATGCATATAAATAGCAATTTATGAAAACATAAGCCATACGTAGTCTTTCCATCATAAACACACAACTACCAGTACTGATCAAAACACCATACAGACATTCTTGCACTGAAATCATTCACAATTTCACATCTTATGAGAATAAATGTTAGAATACATATATATTTCAAGATGCCAGAGACAAGACACTTATTAGAAAAACACCAGAGGTGATGCAACTGCTGAGAGGGATGCTCGTTTCCACCCAATCATAGGCTCAGTGACTCCCAACAGATTTACCACTAGCCACCCCTGAGCTGAGACCACGATACTCCAATAGTGTGTCTCTATCTGCCAGTGATCGAGAATGAAGGTTACTCTCCTTCTTCTCCTCTATCACTCACTCTGCATATTTTTCCAGAGTTCTTCCTCCCTCGCATTTGCCCATGATCACACACTCCTCCTTATTTTCCTTTCCGGTGAGGTTGAGTGTGGCATGATCTCCCTCTCAGTGGTCAAGTGTCAGGACCCCATGGATGGGCATTTTTACCCCCATCCCTTATTACACATGAGGATCCATCCACCTACCAACCTGTGAGTAATTAATTTCAGGCTAGCGAGCCGCTCTTGGTTCTCCAGGCTAGTGAAGACCAAATATGGTATTGGTTTTCGGTGGAAGTTAATGCCACCATTCCAGGTGCCTTCCACCACCTTTATCTAGCCATCGTGGTTTATTTTTCAGCATATTCCCCTCTCAGCAGTTCTAAAATATATATATTCATAATATTATTCACATTCATCGACCTTTTTCACAAGGTCTATTTACATCACACATTCACATTTTTGAGTTTGCCACAATATTTGGCCAGTATAGTTATTTTTACAGACTGGGGGAAACAGGGTGTTACAATTCCCTCCCCCTTAAAGGAACATCATCCTCGATGTTCTATCTACCAACATGACCTACATGTATAGATGTAAACAAAATTGGATATGCCTGTTTTATGGCATCCTCCATTTCCCATGTAGCCTCATCTGCCAAAATGTTTCCACTGCACCTTGACCTGTGAAATGGTTCTGTTCCAGAGCAGGGTTTCCTTTCTGTCCAGTATGCATTGGGGTTCTGGTAGAAATTCTCCCTCCGGTTCCACCTGAATCACAAACCAATCAATTATATGATTAGTATCATGTACATATTTCTTCAATAATGAAACATGGAAAACATTATGTGCTTTGACTGTGGGAGGAATTCCTAGCCGATAGGCTACAGGTCCCACTCTATCTAGAACCTCAAAGGGTCCAAAATACCGAGGTGCCAACTTGGCACAAGCTCACATTTTCAAGGAACTCTTCTTGGGTCTAACTCTGATATATATATGGTCTCTCGTTTTGAAGTCTCTTGGATTTATCTTTTGGTCGGCATAACTTTTTTGTCGGTTCTGAGCGACCTTCATATTTTGTTTTATCTGAGTCACTTGTTGTTCCATTTATTTTAACATGTCGGGTCCAAAATATATCCTGTTTATGGGATTACTCCAGCTGACTGGAGTATTACATAGCCTACCATAGAGGACCTCGAAGGGACTCATCTTTAGGGATGCTTGGTAGCCATTGTTGTAGGTGAATGCTACCAGTGGCAGGTAGTCTTCCCATTTCTTGGGTCGATGCATTACATGCATCCTTAGCATGTCTTCTAATATTTGATTCACTCTTTCTGTCTGTCCGTCGGTTTGAGGGTGATAGGCAAAGCTAAACAAAAACTTGGTCTCTAAACCAACCATCAGTGATTTCCAAAAGTTGGAAGTAAATTTCGTGTCTTTGTCAGACACGATCTCTTTCAGCATACCATGTAGTCTAAATATCTCTTTTATGAATACCTGGGTGATATCGATTTCCTTGCAGGTTGACTTGACAGGGATGAAGTGAGCAGACTTGCTCAATTTATCCACCACCACCATAATGGCGTCATTCTATTTGGTTGAGGTTGGTAATCTAGTGATGAAATCCATGGAGTTGGTTTCCCATTTCCATTCTGGGATTGGTAAAGGTTGCAATAATTCTGCTAGGTGTCGATGTTCTACTTTAACCTATTGGCACTCTATGAATTTGGCTAGGTACTCGGCTATGTCTTTCTTCAATCCAGGCCAATAAAATTGTTTCCTGGTGGCAGTGACCATTTTCTGGTATCCTGGATGACACGAGTAGGGTCTTTTATGTAGTTCATCCATAATGAACCTCTTCAAGTCGTCACATGCTAGAATATAAAATTTGTTTATGTAAGTGAGCAGACCTCGTTCAGTAATTTGATAGCCTTCATATTTTACTCCGACGGGTTCTTGTTGTATGTACATGGTCATGGTCTGAATGAAGGGATTTGTTTCTTGTGCATTTATGATTCTTTCCTTGACATCTATCTCATAGGTGCTCACTGCTTCCAGGTGAATTGTTTTCATGCTTCTGCTAAGGGCATCGACAACCTTATTTTCTTTTCCTTTAATGTGTTTGATTTTGAAATCAAATTCGCTAAGGAGGGCCATCCATCTAGGTTGTCTGGCATTGAGATTTGGTTGATCAAACAGGTATCGCAATCCACAGTGATCTGTCATAAGTACAAATTTTCTTCCCAGGAGGTAATGCCTCCACATTTTTAAGGCATGCACTATGGTAGCCATTTCTAGATCATGGGTCACATAGTTGACTTCATGCTTGTTCAATTTTTAGGATTCATAACAGATCACACTTCCTTTCTACATAAGGACTCCTCCAATCCCTTTCTTGCAGGCATATTTGCACACGAGGAAGTCAGCTTCTGGGTCGGCAATTTTCAACACATGTGCATGGGTCAGTAGATGTTTCAGGGTTTGAAATATTTCTTCACATTTCTGCGTCCACAAGAATTTTGTCCCCTTCTTCTGGAAGGAAGTGATTAGACAACCAATCTTGAAGAATCCTTCTATAAATATTCTATAATATCCTCCTAATCCCATCAAGGAGCTAATATCTGAAACATCCCTTGGGGTAGGCCATTCCATGATAGACCTGATTTTGTCAGGGTCCACTGCTACCCTTCTTCAGACAAAACATGACCCAATTAATGTATTTTCTTCGGGAATAAGTCACATTTGCTTAATTTAGCATAGAGATGATGCTCTCTGAGTACTCATAGAGCAAGCCTAAGATGTTCTTCATGCTCTTCTCTATTCTTAGAGTAAATTAATATATCATCAATAAAAACTAGCACAAATTTATCTAGAAATTTATCGAGTACATTGTTCATCAAGCACATAAAAGTGGGAGGGGCATTGGTCAACCCAAATGGCACTACCATGAATTCATAGTGACCATACCTCATCCAGAAGGTAGTTTTATGGATGTCTTCACCCTTGATTCAGACTTGATGGTATCTTGATCTCAAGTCGATCTTTGAGAAATTAGATGCAGCTCCCAATTGATCGAACAGATCATTGATCCTGGGCAAGGGGTACTTGTTCTTTATGGTTACCTTATTGAGTTGTCTATAATCTATACACAGTCTAAGGGTTTCGTCCTTCTTTTTCACAAATAGGACTGGCACACCCCATGGAGACACGCTGGGTCAAATATAACCCTTATCCATCATTTCTTTTAATTGCAATTTCAGTTCAATTAACTTGGGTGTGCTCATCTGGTAGGGTGTCCTAGACACCGGCACTACTCCCGGTACGAGTTCTATCGAGAAGTCTATGTCTCTTCTCAGAGGTAGACCCGGTACCTCTTCCGGAAACACATCCCTATATTCCTTTAGGGTAGGATGATCTTCAAGGATGGGTTTGTCACCTTCTATGGTTTCCGACACCTGTATTGCATATAGTGGACATCCCTTTCGGCAATACTTTCTCATTTGCAGAGCTGATATTTGTCTCACCGAGATCCCTTGAAGGGTCATCCTTTTTCCTTCTTTGCTCAGACATTCTAAGGTTTTATGGTAACAGTCCAATCTGGATTTATGGGAGGCTAGATAGTCCATACCAATCAACAGATCGTATGATCCGAGGGGTAATACGTTAAGGGTTGCTTGGGTGGGAAATTCACCCAAAATCAATTGGAAGGATGGTATGACCTCTGTTACCCTTCTTTTGGTGCCAATGGCTAACTGTACCAACCACAGCTTGGTTTGTTTTTGTGGCTATAGTTTACACTTATCAACAGCTTTAAGGGATATATAACTCAAATTTGAACCAGGGTCAATCAAAATAGACACTAGATGGTTGGAGATCATACCTTCTATCTCCACCACTGAAGCTTGATGGTCATCTTGGTTATTATCCAAGGCTACATAAATCTATGACACACTCCTGGCCACATCATTGACTATAGTAGCTTCCTGGATGTTATAAATCCTCCGACTATTCTGTTGTCGGTGTGGACAGTCTCTCAGGAGGTGTTCTTCTCCACAACCCCATCATTTCAAAGGTTCTCTCTTTGGGTTATCAATCTTTACTGGTACAGGTCCAGAAGTTTTACTTCCGCCTGATGAGGGAAAGTTCTGTTGGACTACACTCTGGGCTGGAAAGTTCATTCTTAGGTTCTTCTTATAGTTCTTAAATCTTTGGGATTTAATCCACTTTTTCTAAAACCTTGAACTATTCTTTGGTTTCAATCCTTCACGAGGTTCTGCTCGATGTCCATATTGTTCCTGACAATATGTTGGCTTTCGAATAGTTCCTTCTAGGGCCTTTGGCTCATCAAATTCAATTCTGTTCCTGTAGTCCTTGGGTAGCCCACTGATGAAGTGTTGCACCTTTTCCTTTTCTACTTTTATCTAAGGCACATATCTCAACAAGTTGAGGAATTTGTTGACATATTCCTCTATAGTGAGTTTCCCCAGTTTGAGTTCATAAAACTCTTTTGTCTTCTCGTCGAAATATTTTTCCAACAAATACTTCTTCCAGAAGTATTTCTCAAATTATTTCCAGGACAGATCCTCTTCGTGAACCCCTTTCACATTCTTAAGATCTTCCCACCAAATGGAAGCTTTTCCGTTCAGATTGAAGGTGGCTACTCGGGCCTTCAAATTTTCTGAAAAATCATGGACTCTGAAATATTTCTTTAGTCCAACCAACCAGGCCTCTGCTTCCTCTCCCTTCTTTATCTCACCATCGAAGGATGGTGGTTTGGCCTTTCTGAATTCCTCAAATTTATGACCCTTGGAAGTCTTTTGCTTCTTATGTTTTCTTCAAGAATAGGAACTGGTTCTGCTACTGGAAGAGTCTTCTGAATCGCTAGCTTCCTTCTCAGAGGAATCACTCAGCACTTGTCCCTTACCTCTGGGGTGGACCTTTTTTGAGGTGCTCCTCTCAGTGTGGCCACTGACATGACCATGTTTCTAAGTTTCAAGTTCATGCTGCATTTGTCTTTGCAGATTGGATAAACTTTGCAACTCGACCATGAGACTCCTCACAATCTCAGCTAGATCTGGAGGGGTCCCTATTTCCCTTCTTTCGTCAGAATATTTGTCTCTATTGTGGGAGCCCTCTCCCACCTCTTGATGAGTCACCATTCTCTGCGTCTGTAAATTCCCATGGCTGATCACCCGCTTGGGTGAAAAAGACAAACGCTAGTTGTTAGTCAATAGTTAGATACATTTTTATAACCTGCGCAAAAATTCATAATTATTTCACATGCATACATAGTTGGGTTCTTATTTTCAAACTTTGATCCTTTGAACATAAAAGGGTTTAAGATAAAGGGTTACTCCTCTTAAGAGTGTTCCGAATAGAGCTTCTGTGCAACTCGTTCATGATCCCAAGCAGGCCAAGTGCTGTAACAACGCTCTGATACCAATTTGTAACACACCCACTACGGCATAATAAAATTTTCACTTTTCCTCAAGGGACAGAATCCCCAAAGTCCTACGGCATCCTAGCGCAGCCTAGTTCTTCCCTGTTCACCTCTCTGTGATCATGGGTTAGGACCACAGGCCAAACAAACTAGGTGCCTTTTTATGTTTCGTGACTCAACGATACAGGTGAGTCCAATCTTAAAGGTAGAATGGCGAGAGGGCTTTGGAATGAAACCCTGGCCATAGATCTATGTGTGCAGATTTCGGCCGTCCAGATCTATCGGTCGCTTAACAACAAGAACTAGCTCCCTTTCTTTAGTCCCTAGTTCTATAGGACCACATACGTGCCTAAATGCAAGAACCTTTCACAACTCGCGACCTCGTGAGTCGTGAGTCGAAGACCCTCAAATTTTCTTCACAAATCGCCGATACTCGAGATCACGAAATGGTTATAGCTTCCTTCTATTAGCGTCCTCTTCACGTGACCATCAACTAGGCTAAATGCTAGCTCCTCTCGCTATTTTCCACTTCGTGAATTCAACGGTTGAACTCTCGTTCCTTCCTTATGCGATCCTTCGAGACTTGAAAGTTAGCAAAGGTTGAACTTCCTTTTGCACTGCTCACAACTCGCCACATCGCGAGCTGTAGCATCAAATCTTGGCACCTTCCCTTCACGAACCCCCGAGAAGAGATATTTGATTTTCTCTCTCGCGTTCTCTCTACTCTTGACTTCGCAAGTCCAAGGGTTGAGCTCTCATGCTCTTATCCCACGAATCCCTGAGATGAGAGAAGTCAACAGAGCATTGAATCCCTTCTCCAGGTGACGTGTGTCCACTCATCAATCACGCGGGCCTTACCTTGAAGTTCTGCCATGTGTTCTCTCATGCTCGGCTCTCGGCACTTTGCTACTCATGAAGTCATAAACGACTCCTTTCAACCTCCGAACGTGCGATAGGCGATGGGGTTCCTGATCCAACGGTCCTCCCGTTCTCTAGATCCAATGGTTGTCTCTGCTCGTCATGACTTCGCCACTCACAACATGGAGCACCCAGCCTTTGGGCTCTTATCTTGTGAACCTTCGAGTTCGTGATATCCCTAGATCTCTGCCACCTGTCCTCCTTGGGTGGACGGTCCTGATCCTCTCGTGACTTCATCACTCGCAACTTCGTGGGTTGAAGCACCCAACCCTATCCTCCTTGCAACTCTGCAAGATCCAATAGTTATCGGTTGTTCGCCACTTCTATCTCGAAGTGTCTCTGTCGTCCAATTCTTCTCTCTTCTGCGCATTTTTGGACGTACATTTTCGACGATCCAGATCTATTTCGCTCCAGCTAATCTAACAACAGTTGTAGCTCTTCCTTGAGCATGCACTTTTGTTTCTTCTCCTTGGAAGATTTCTTAAGTATCAAAGGTCTCGGCCTTTGATTCTCCTCTACGACCTCTACAGCTATGGATCCATGCACAAAATGAGACTATCCCTCTTGGGCTTCTCTACTCTGAAGTCATGAAAGATTTCCTCGACCCCTGTGAATTCCTACAGGGTCTGTGCATCTCACCAGGTGCTATCTGTCCTGGGCTTCGTCAACTATGAGGGACTTGGGAGCTTTGTGCTCTTTCTCCTGTGTTTGACTCTTAAAATATTCTTGAACACATCTATTGCTCTCCTTCATCAAGTCTAGGACTTGAGTGGGTCTCGGTCTCTACTTGCTTTACAGGGAGCCTGTGCATAACTCCACTACCTCTCCTGAAATATGCCTTTAACGCTACTCATGAAAACAAAGGAAAGGGGTTGAGGCATTTAATGCCCCCTCTTCTCCTTCAAATCTAACGACCATGAATGACCACAGATGTTCCGACAGGATCTCGCCCGTCAAATGATACTTATGCCTAGACAACCATCTCAGGATTTCAAGAGGATCGCTCCTTCTTATGCAGGGTTACTAAGGCCTTGCTCCTTCGCATCCTATTTCAAGGTTCTTGATGGGATTTTCAAGGAGGGTATCTCTATGGGGAGGTCTACCCAGGGTACTATCTGAGGTAGATAAGGGTATGTCTCGAGAGAGAACCAGACGTGAATTCTGAATTAGATCAATATGCATATAAATAGCGATTTATGAAAACATAAGCCATACGTAGTATTTCCATCATAAACATGCAACTACCAGTACTGATCAAAACACCATACAAACATTCTTGCACTAAAATCATTCAAAATTTCACTCACTCTGCATATTTTTCCAGAGTTCTTCCTCCCTCGTGTCTGCCCATGATCGCACACTCCTCCTCTTTTTCCTTTCCGGCGAGGTTGCGTGTGGCAGGATCTCCCTCGCAGTGGTCAGGTGTCAGGACCCCACGGATGGGCGGTTTTACCCCCATCCCTCATTACGCATGAGGAGCCATCCACCTACCAACCTGCGAGTAATGAATTTCGGGCTAGCGAGCCGCTCTTGGCTATCCGAGCCAATGAAGACCAAATACGGTATTGGTTTTTGGTGGAAGTTAAAGCCACCATTCCACCACTAGCCACCCCCGAGGTGAGACAACGATAATGTGTCTCTGTCTGCCAGTGACCGAGAACGAAGGTTATTCTCCTTCTTCTCCACTATCACTCACTCTGCATATTTTTCCAGAGTTCTTCCTCCCTCGTGTCTGCCCATGATCACACACTCCTCCTCCTTTTCCTTTCCAGAGAGCTTGCGTGTGGCAAGATCTCCCTTGCAGTGGTCAGGTGTCAGGACCCCACGGATGGGCAGTTTTACCCCCATCCCTCATTACGCATGAGGAGCCATCCACCTACCAACCTGCGAGTAATAAATTTTGGGCCAGCGATCCGCTCTTGGTTATCCGAGCCAATGAAGACCAAATATGGTATTGGTTTTTGGTGGAAGTTAAAGCCACCATTCTAGGTGCCTTCGACCACCTTTATCCAGCCATCGTGGTCTCTTTTTCATCATATTCCCCTCTCAGCAGTTCTGCAATATACATATTCATAATATTATTCACATTCATCGAACTTTTTCACAAGGTCTATTTACATCACACATTCACATTTTTGAGTTTGCCACAATACTTGGCCAGTATAGTTATTTTTACAGATTGGGGGAAACAGGGTGTTACATTGCCAATGGGCCAATCCAAAAAAAACATGAAGTACACCTTGCTAATGGGCCAATCCAAAAAAAACATGAAGTACACCTTGCTAATGGGCCAATCCAAAAAAAACATGAAGTACACCTTGCCAATGGGACAAGGCACACATCCAATGTGTTCCTTTCTAATGGATTAAGGAAATTGACTGTCGAATGTGGGAATTGTCAATGGGCCAAGGTGTCTGTCCAAGGTGCACCTTTTCAACGATCCAAGGCATGCCATACAATTCATCTAAGGCCTCATCCATCCAAGATGTCCATCCATGCTAGTGTGACAAAGGTGCCTAACACCACTCTAGATGAGGGTCTTACACTCTCCATACGACATCTCCATTTATGTTTGTTAGTCCTAATCAAAGTGAATCAACTCAAGTGATCCATGAATTTTATTATTAGAAGATCATATATATATATACATATTCTTAAAATGACATTAATGATGATTGACATATATTGTACCTAATTTCAAACTCTAACTGAAGCCTAGATCCATCTTAACTTCGGATCTATCAAGCACATAGAAGGATCAAATCTCTCGAAGTGCAAATCTGTTTTAGAGTACAAAACTCGAGGAAATATTAAAGGTTTGCACCCAAAGAGATTTGATCCCTCTCTATCGGAGTTAAGATTAATCTAGACTAGTTAATACTAGATATATTAATTAATTTATATATATATATATATAAATATAAAAATTTAACTTTATTTTAACTTATATATATATATATATATATATATATATATATGATGTTAAAGTATGTATACTTGAGTAGACTTAGCACTCAAATAGTTGGGGGTCCCTTATTCCACAAACAAGGGGGTCTCATACCCCAATTTGTTGTTTGGCTTGGTAGTGACTTTAAATTATTATATATATATGGAGTCCACATATCCATCTTAACTCAAGATCTATGAAACAACCAGAGGGATCAAATCTCTCGAAGTGAAAAACTTGAGGAAAGGTTAAAGTTTTACACCTAAAGGGATTTGATCCCTCTTCCCGAGTTAAGATGAATCTAAATTTTTTTTTTTTTAATTTTTTTTAATGTTCTATTATTATTTTAATGCATTATGTTACATGAACATCTTCTCAATACTAGATTGTAGATTTTTTTTACAATATATACCCCTTAAGTAATAATAGTAAAACTCCATTCTTAAAAAAAATGATTTCTTACAAAATTAACTTATTAAATATACAATATAGTTTTAAAAATAAAATACAAATTCATTAATTTTTTATTATAATTGTATTATAACACTAATTATAATGATGATGATGATGATCATGATTGATATACCTAGATTGACTACCAACTACTTTATAAAAGTGGTTGATATACCTACATTGACTACGGACATGTCTTAAGGAAAACAATTAATTTATTAATACAAAATTAATTTTTAATATTAATATAATTATATATGTAAATTAATAGTCTATTAATGTATTACATTAATGCAATATATAAAAATAATGTATAAATTAAAATATTGATTTAGAAAAAATGAAAGGAGGGATAAAAAATGATGGATGAAGTGAAATATCCAGTACTTACGGAGAAAAGTATTCGTCTATTAGAAAGGAATCAATATACTTTTAACGTGGATTCGCAATTGAACAAAACAAAGATCAAAATTTGGATTGAACATTTCTTTATAGCCTTTCTGAAAAAGGAGGAAAGAGAGGGTCAATGATAGGACATCCAATACATTGTAAACGTATGATTATTACACTTAAACTCGATGATTCTATTCCACTCTTTTCAGAACAATAAAAATTAGTATGTAATGGAAAGTATTAGTTGATTGATAGATTAAGGATGTAAAGTTTTAATTAATTAATACATTAATATATTATTAATTAATACATTGTTAAACTAAAATATAGTAATAAAATAATACATTAAATATTTTAATAAATACAATACTAAAGTATTAATGCATTAATACAATATTAATACGTTAATAAAGTAATAGATTAATAAAGTGGTATTACATGACCTTAATTTATTTAGTAAGACAATATTACATTATTGTAATGTATAAATTAAAGTATTAATAGTATAATGTAACATATTGAACTATTATTACATTAATAATGTATTAATACATTAATTATATATTGAGTGATTGATTAATACATTAATAATATAATTCAATGTTAATGATACATTATTAATATAATGATATATTAATATAATCTATAAATTAAATTATTAATTTAAATTAGTGTAAAAAATACCATATTAAATGATTGATATATTAACAATGTAGTGTATTAATTAATTTATACATTAATACATTGCTAAAATATTAATACACTAATAAAATAAAGCATTAATAAAATAGTAATACATTGATCTTAATATGTTCTAAAAAATTATTAAAATATTCATACATTAATAATACATTATTACATTACTACATTACTGTAATGTATAAATTAAAATATTAATATATTAAATTAAATATTATAATAATAAATTAAAATAATGTATTAATCATAAATAAAATAATACATCAAATAATAAAATAAATATACTATTAAATTAATAATAAAATAATAATATAAATTATTAATTAATAAAGTAAAACATCATATATTATTAATACATTAATAAAATATAAATACATTCTTAAAGTAATAATAAGATAATATATCATTAAAAGTTTTGGAGGTGTAGGATAGTGGGTGACGAAGTGTGTTGTTAAGCCACTCCGTGTTGTTAAAGTCACCCGTTCGAAACCTGCGGGGACAAAAAATCCAACCATGTTAAGGGTTGGTGTGGCTCAGGTTGGGTGCGATCCCCGGGTGATTTTGACGGCTTAGATGCCCCTGAGTCGTGGTTTCTCAAGCCACAGGTTAATCGCGTAGCCGCACAAATTAACAAACAAACAAACAAAAAAAGATAATATATCATTAATACAAATATATATTGATAAAATAATAATACGTAAATAATGAATGAATACATTAACTTTTTATTACACAAATATATTAATTTATTAATTAATACAATAATGTAATGTATAAACTAAAATATTAATACATTAATGTATTAATGTAATATTTTAATTAATAAATAGATTAATAATGTATTGTATTCATTGATTAATAACTTAAGAATGTATTGTATTAATCAATGAATACATTGCTAAAGTACAAATAAATTAATACATTATTACATAAATTAAAGCAGTAAATCATTACATTCTTACATTAAACTATTAATACATTAATAAAATAAATATTAAAATATTAATAAATTGATGTGATAATACATTAGTGTACTAAATATTCATGTATTAATTAAATATTAATTAATGTATTAATACACAAATGTTAAAGTATGAATGTATTAAATAATTAAAACATTAATATAATATATAAATTAAAGTATGTATAGTGTATTAATGAAACATATTAATTAATAAATACATTAATACAATATTTAATAAAAAAATATTAAAATATTAATACAATAATAAAGTATAAATATATTTCAAACATATGAAAATATTAATAACTTACATTAATACATTAAAATAATACATTATTATTAAATTATTATTAAAGTAATAAAGTATTAATACCATTAATAAAATAAAAATATATTAAAACTACTTTATAACATTATTACATAAATATAATAAAATTATTACACTTAAAGTATCAATACATTAATACAATATTTATGAATACATTCATTTATTAATACAAAAATCACTAATACATTAATATAATATGTTATTTTAATAAAGTAATACATTAAAAATACAATAATAAATTAATAATAGTTAGAAAAGTATTAAAATACTAATTTGTTAAAGTATTAAAGTATTAATTAATTATTATCTTAATGTAATGTAAAAACTAAAGTATCAACACATTAATGTATCATGCTAATTAATAAATAACTTAATAATACAATCACTACATTAATACAATATTCATGAATACATTAATACAATATTCACTAATACAACAATACAATATACTATATTAATAAAATAATACATTAAAAATAAACTAATAAATTAATAATATTTTAAGAAAGTATTAAACATTAAATTTATAAGTTATATTGTATTAAAGTTATTATTATTAATGAATTAATACTTAAATTTAAACATCTCAATAATGTTTTGAATAATTAATACACTAATATTTTAACACATTAATGTATTTATGTATGAATGCATTAATCAATAGACAATTATGGTTGATCATGGTTTGATATTATTGACCATCACCATGATTGACTATGGTTAATTGGGGTTGAGTATGGTTGTCCATGCCCATGGTTGGCCTTCGTAGACAATGTGGAGATGATTATGATGGGTGACACTGATTATGACATCCACAAATTATGTTGAAGATATTAGGACGAAGGGTTTTTGTTTCTCACTTTATGGTATTCCAATACATTTCTAAGACTTCCACAATGGGTTATGGCCATCACATTGCGACATTGGGAAATGTTTGTGTCATTGCAATGTTGGGAAATGCTTGTCACATTACCACATTAGGGTTTCATACATCACCTTGCGACAATGGGTTGTTTTCGTCACATTGCTACACTTTGAAATGTTTGTGACATTATGACGTGAGGATATGCACGTATACCATTCCATGGTGTCATGGTTCATCACATAGTGACAACAAGTCTATGTGCATAGAATTAAAATGTTACAAAGTTCATCGCAATGTGACAAATGAAGGAGTTTTGTAACATAACAAGTTTTCAGCATGAACATCACATTGTGATGTGGTTTATGTTCATCACATTGCGAAGTTTGAAAATGTCTGTCACATTGTGATGTTAGGATATGAGTGTCACATTGTAATGTGATGATATGTTCGTCAAAATGGGAAAATAGGGCTATGTTCGTCACATTGCAAAATATGTTTCTGATCATCACATGGAGACATTGAGTTGTGTAGATCACATTGCCACAAGGGGTTATGTTCGTTAGATTGTGAAATTTGGAAATGTTTGTAACATTGTCACGTTAGGATATGTGTGTCACATTGTGGCATGATGATATGTTCATCAAATGCGACAACATGACTATGTTCGTCACATTGCAACATCTATTTATGATCATCACATTGCGACATTGAATTGTGTACATCACATTGCGACAAGGGGTTATGGTCAACACATTGTGACGTTTGGAAATGTTTGTCACATTGCGACATTAGGGTTTTGTACATAACATCGCGACAATGGGTTCTCTTCATCAAATTGTGACATTTTGAAATGTTTGTGACATTGGGGCATGACGATATGCATATATATCATTCTTTGGTGCTATGGTTGGTCACATAGTGATGATGAGTCTATGTTCATAGCATTACAACGTTACAAAGTTCATTGCAATGTGAAAAATAAAAGAGTTTTGTAACATTAAAATTTTTTGGCATGAATGCCATATTGCAATGTGGGTTATGTTCATCACATTACGACGTGGGGAAAATTTCATCTCATTGTAGTGTTAGGCTAAGTTTGTCAAATTGTGACATTGATTTCTTTACATCACATTGTGACAAGGGGTTATGTTCAACACATTGAGACGTTTGGAAATGTTTGTCAGTTTGTAACGTTAACATATGTGTGTCACATTGTGGTGTGATGATATGTTCATCAAAATGCGACGATAGGGTTATGTTCATCACATTGCGACATTTATTTGTGTACATCACATTGCGACAAGGGGTTATGTTCGACACATTGTGACATTTGGAAATGTTTGTCACATTGTAACATTAATATATGTGCATCACATTGTGACGTGATGAAATGTTAATCAAAATGTGACAAAAGGGCTATGTTCATCACATTGTGACATGTATTCATGACCATCACATTGCGTCATTGAGTTGTGTACATCACATTGTCACAAGGGTTTATGTTCAACACATTGTGATGTTTGGAATTTTTTTTCACATTGTGACATTAGGATATGTTTATCATATTGTGACGTGATGATATGTTCTTTAAAACGCGACGATAGGGCTATGCCCATCACATTGCGACATCTATTTATCACAATGCGAAATTGAGTTGTCTACATCACACTGTGATAAGGGCTATGTTCAATATGTTGTGATGTTTGGAAATTTTTTTCACATTGTGACATGAGGATATGTGCAATGTGAGGATATGTTCGTAAAAATGCGACAACAAGGCTATGTTCGTCAAATTGCGACATTTATTTATGAATGACACATTACGACATTATTATGTTTTTTAGATTGCAACGTAACTATGTTTGTCACATTGCGACATTACAATGAATGATTTTACATGTCACATTACAATGTAGGGTTTTGAACATCGCATTATGTTGGTGGGTTTTTGTATGTCAAATTGCAATGTTTCCATATGTTGGTCAAATTGTGACATCTTGAAATGTTTGTGACATTGTAACCTAAAGTTATGTTGGATTGCATGAAAGATAATATATGTTGGATAAGAGTTAATTTAAAAGTGTATCATAGTTTATTGGATCATAGATAAAGTAAATCTTTATCATAGTTTAAGAGATTTATACAAAATATTTTTTCAAAGTCACTTACATAAAATATTTCATGAAATTCATTGGGATTGAATATAAGAATACAAATGTTATAATGTCAACGAAATAAATTAATGTAAATGGAGCATTAAAGTCTTTTTCATTTTCTCAAAGTTGATTTGAGTGAAAAACTAAATGAAACTAAATCATGTACCTTGAATTACTTGATGGTCATTGTACTTGGAACATTTTTTTTAGTATATAAGTCAACCTTATTGGTTTATTGTTTTAAAATTGTTAATTACTATGACAAAAATTAAATTATGTGAATATTTACATAGATTATGTGAATGAACTTGTAAACATTCAATTTCATGTATTACCTTCTAAGGGGTGATGATGGCAATGTACTTGGACCAAGTCATATATTAATATCCATGTAACTAATAGATTATTAGCCATGTCTTAGTTTATATTTTGAAATATCCTTCTAACCAAAAAGGCCAACCACATTTAAATGGCATAATATGATGTGTCATAGGAACATTAAGGGAATTAGCAACAACCAATGTTTTTTTCTCTTAGACTTCAACAATTTCAATTTCAATTAAATTAATTGAAATAATCATTATTTTACGGTGGAAAAAAACTCTATTTGATTTGCAATAAACTTTTCATTATAACTTTAGAAAATATAATTTATGCTTTTTATTTTCAATCATTTTAGCAATATAAATATATTTAATGAATTAAAATTTCTTATAAATAGAAAATAGAAAATAATATATATTTAAGAATTTATAAAAAAAAATTATACATAAAGGAATATAAAAAAGAAGAACATATTAAAAAATCTACATATAAGAATAGGGATATATTAAAGCAATATATATATATATGTGTGTGTGTAAAGCGCATATATAAGAATAAGTGTGTATATACACACTCGGTTTCATTATAGTATTGTTGAGATATTTTTATAGGTTATAATTATAAATACGAGATCCAATTAAAAAAACACACATTAAAACTCATTTTATATATATAATCCAATGTATGTGAATTTAAAAAGAGTATGTATATAAAAGCCTTTCATTAAAACATTTTTATTGTTAAGATTTTCTAATAAGTTATAATTATATTTTTTAATAGGTTGTAATTATAAATAAGAGATGCAATTAAAACTAAATATGTATATAAATAGAAACTCATTATTTATATAAATTTTAGATGCAATTAAAAGGTCTATATATTTAACTTAATGTATGTAAATTTAAAAGGAGTGTTCATATATATAAGCGCAACATATTAAAACCCAGTGTATATATAAAAGCATTTAAAAAACCGAATGTATGTAAAGTTTGGTTTAACGAGACGAGATCCAATAAAATATATATATATATATATATATATATATATATATATATATATATATATATATATATTAATTAGCATCAGGAGTAACCTCTGGATTGCAGCAAGAGTAATCCCAATACCCATCATTCTTATATGTCACAAGTTGGTTATAAAAGGGTGATTGAATGGGAGTAAACTTAGATCAATATCGTTTTAACTTAGAAAACTAGCTTGGAAATGCGGAGATAAGTAAGGCCTTGATCTAACTTGGGCCAGTGAGTTTTCATAGCAGTGAGTAGGTGGAGGAAAGACGAGAAAGGTATGAAATTCTGCTCTGGACACCCGGTCTTCCAACAACCTTTGGAGGAAAAGTATCAGATATAAGATCCTCTCAAATCTGAAAACTTTAAGAAACTTAAATGCTGTAAAAAAACATATATAGTCAAACCTACACTATACCATAGTCACAACACCTGACTGGATCATCCATGCCCGGGATTTAAGAGTCAGAAGCAAGGAAATAAAGAAGAAGCTGGCTACCATTAAACAAGAAGTCTCAATTATCAGTTCATAACCAGAGAACCAGAGGCCTCATCAAACATTACAGATGGAAGAGTACCTCTACCATCGATCCCTACAAAACTACAAAAACTGAGTATATATACTCATATCAATTCGCCCCCTGACAGCAGGAGGGTAGTTGAGCCATTAATTCCAAGCCTAGCATGTGCATGATCTTTTGTCAAGGGAGGCTCAGATCGGCATGCCTCCTACAGGAAAGCCTACACACAGGGGTACCACAAGCTTAATTGCTCCAAACCTCCCACACCTTCCATTCATGGCTTGAGGTGAGGTTTCAACCACCGCTCAAAATTTCAATAACTGTGTTCTCCCATGGTAGGTGGTCGAGACTTCGTGCAGAGGGTACGAATACATGTCTTCTCCTAAAGGTTCGGAGGCTGTATCCCTCTTCCGTCTGGAACCCCACTCATAGGGACCCCGGGCTGTGACTGTGTGCCCCGAGTTTGACGACCACGATTGACCCGTTGAACCACCCTGACCATGCACCCCTCATCTTCTTTCTCCCACTTTCCATATAAATTTGGGACTATGACCATAGGCCGAACCCCCCCGCCCCATGGCATTTCAAGATTTTTTTTTCGCGTATATGCAATGGAGAGAAGTGACCCCTTATCACTTAGAATCGCAATAGCCAAAATTGCGACAGGACGTAATCGCATGCCACGTGGCTATTGCTTGAACAAACCAGATCGACATGACTATTGCTTAATGTGGGACTACCGTAGAGACCGGATCTCATGCCACGTTTTGACCCCGATGGATGGCTGAGACTATCTCGACGATTTCACTTTGACGTTCCTAAAATGCCTTATCGGCGATTCAACTACTGCTAGCTATCCCCACTAAATTGGATGGCTCAGGTTCTTTTGTGAATTTGGCCCTGAGGGATAAGCCTTGGCTCTAAAATCCCGGCAAGACTACAGCCCCAGTTACACAATGACCGTCGATCTACCCCAATGATAGATCCTCACCGTTGAAACTAGTCCTTGCCTGCTCGCTTGATTTGTGTAACTGTTCGATCGATTTCAATGTTGCAGACAGTGAAAATAGAGGCTTGGACGACCAAACTTAGGCTTGGGTGAAGAAAGGTTCAGTAATGGAGGTAAAAGGAGAAGGGATCGGCCTTGAGAAGAGATAGATGAATTCAGGGCCGATCTCTTTCAGGCATAATGTCAGAGAAAAAATGGTCGATCGAGAAGGATGACTGCAAATGAAATAAAATTACATGCTAGGAGGGATGAGATAACCATGATCGGGTTTGCAGAAGGGAAAAAGACAAGTAAAATTATAGACATACGTAGAAAACATAGACCCCCAAGGTATTGATAGGATTATGTGATAACATTAGGCCCCATGGGGGATGGCATGCTCCCTGCGAGCTGCCAAGAACGCGCAACTCCAACGCCTTATTGTTGGGTTTTGGGGTCTTTATTAAAACCAAGAAACAAAACAGGAAAACAATATTTACAAATATAGGGGATCCCCTTATGGCTCAAATAAAGCACTTCTTCAGGAAATTCTCATTCATAGGGCCATTGAAATTTCCTTTCCCTCCAAATCCTACAGCCTGTAAGTATTATTTAAAAACACTTTAGATATTTTGAAGGGCCCAATCTAGAGGGCTTCAAACTTGTTGTGCTTTCCTTTATTGTGTCTGGGTGCATCCCATTTAAACACTAGATCTCCCAGCTGGAAATCTTCTTTTCTTGCCTTTCTGTCAAAGGCTTTCTTGATCCTTTAATGACGGTCATGAGTTATGTCCATCGCCTGCTCTCTAGCCTGCTGGACCTCCACCAGTTGATGAGTTCTTCTGATCATATTGTCAGGCTCTCCTTGATAATCCTAAAAGAATTTTTCTACAGGTAGAGCCAGCTAAGAAGGAAAAACAACTTTTGTCCCATAAACAAGTTGGAAAGGGGAGATGCCTATGGATCTCTTTGTTGTCACTCGATGAGGCCACATAGAAAATTTCAGCTTTGAATCCCAGGCCTTCTTATTGTCTTCTAACAGTCCTTTAATAAGCTTGATCAAGATTTTGTTAGAGGACTCTGCCAGTCCATTCCCTTGGGGATAATAAGGAGTGGAGTGAATGAATGAAATCCCAAAATGGTCACAGAGCTTGATCAAAGGCTCAGACTTGAAGGATGCAACATTATCAATGATGATTCTGGTAGGACAGCCAAACCTTTCTACAATATACTCCAGGAAGCTGATGATTACCTTGTGGGAAGTGATCCTTGTAGGGATAGCTTCTATCCACTTGGTAAAATAGTCTATGGCAGTTACGATCCACGTATGATGACTACTTGAAGGGGGATGAATCTGCCCAATGAAGTCCAACCTCCATTGCTGAAAGGGTCCCGAAGCTACTATAGGATTTAGTGGAAGAGATTTGAGATGCTGCTTTCCTGAGAATTTTTGACATTTGATGCAGGATCTGATCTTTTTGCAAACATTAGTGAATAAAGTGGGCCAGTAGTACCCAGCTCTGAGAATTTTTTAGGCTATGGTGTTCTAAAAATGGTGTCCCCCACATATACTATTATGAAAATCAATCATAACTCTTTGGGCCTCCTGCGGGTCTAGATGTCTCAGAAGCACTCCTAGAGGGTCTTTCCAATACAAGACCTGGTCAATAAGGTGATATCTAATTGATTTGATCTTTAAATCTCTTTCCTTTCTCTTCCCCATTCCATCAGGGGCCTTAATTCTTGCAGAAAATATATAATGTCTCCATACCAGGTGCATTTCACTAATGGCAAGTTGTCCTGAGAACCTTTGTTGGACAACTCAACTTTCTAATCTTCCGAGAAAACATTTATGAAGTTAACCCCCAACGATTTACAATTAGATTCAGTTAACAACTTGGCTAGACCTTGCCCTTTAACTAGCTTGGTGAGATTTACTTCCAGATCAAACTCAAGGATTTTGGAAATCCATTTTATCCTTCTCTCGCCTATGTCAGGTTGAATAAGAATGTCCTTCACAGAAGATGAAGGAACATATGCAATGACCTTTGAGTGTAGGACATAGACTCTAAAATATTTGAGATCTTTCACCAAGGCATAAGCCTTCTTTTCCACGATGTCACATCTGATCTCAGCATCCCTCAGTGCTCTACTGAAAAAAGAAATAGGTTTCTTCTGCCCTGCATCATTCTTCTGTAGTAGAACAACAACGACCACTGTATCAAAGGAAAATCCTTGGAATAATCAGGACTGATAAGAACAGGTGCCTCAGTCAATGCCTTTTTAATTTGGTCAAAGGATTCCCTGGGTTCAACAGTCCCTTTTACTTCATTTTCCTTTCTAATAATGACTATGATATGCTTCACCAACTCAACAAAGTTTGAACAAACCTCCTTAGAGAGATCATCTTGCCCAGAAAAGACTGGACTTTTTTCTTGGACCTAGGAAGTGGCAAGGTTTGAATTGTCTCCACCTTGCTAGAATCAATTCTCACTCCCTCAGCAGATACTATATGGCCCAACAAATTTCCCTCCTTCATGGTGAACAAATATTTTTTGGGATTTAATGAAAGACCAAACTTTCTACATTTCAATAAAACCTTCCTCATATGATAGCAATGATCTTTATTAGATCTAGAAAAGATTGTTATGTCATCTAGATAGATTACAACAAACTTATCCTTTTCTCCAATGAAGGATATGTCCATGGCTCGTTGAAAATTTTCTTCTGCATTTATCAATCCAAAGGGAATTTTAGCATACATAAATGTACCTCAAGGAGTGGTGAAGGTTGTTTGTTCTCTGTCCTTAGGCAGGACTGATATCTAATTGTAGCCCGAAAATCTATCTATCATGGATATCCTTGATGCACCAATTACCCTTTGTAATATATGTTCCATCTTTGGTAAGGGGTAATTTTCTTTCTTCGATCTCCTATTCAAATTTCTGAAATCAACAAAGAGTCTGATTTCTCCACTTTCCTTTCTCACTGGGACCAGATTTGCCACCCATTCAGAATATCTCAAAGGGACAATGATTTGGGCATCCAACAGTTTCTTTAGTTCTCTCTCCATGACAGGAAGAAACATAGGATTGTTCTGTCTTAGCTTCTACCTAAATGGCTTAGCCTCTTCTTTCAATGGGATCTTATGCTCAATGATAGCTATGTCATATGTTTCGAGGTCTTCATAGGTCCAAGAAAATACATTAGAAAATTCCTTTAATAAATCAACATACTTGGCCCTCTGCTCTCTTGTCAGGCTACTTGACAATTTGATGAACTTTGGCTCCTTCTCTGTGCCAATGTTGCACTTAGTTGTATCAGCATTATCATTTGAGATTTTACCCTTTACCGCCACATCTTTTCTATCAAAAATCCTTTCTAAAGGAACTAGTCCTTTGGGATTATGATTGCTAGGCAACTAAACAATATGATGATCAACAATCTTTTTCATAAAAACATTAGCATGGGGATCTTCTTTAGAAGAAGGGTCTTGATCAATGTGCAATGCTGAAAACTCCTCAACAGTCTCCAGGAATCTTTTGATTTTAATATCATCCTCAAAAACCTTCCAATGCTTGATATTGTCAGGTATGGAGGGCCTGTATTTCACTTATGTATCATACTTGAGCTTAGGTGGTAGAGGGACTCTGAAATTAATTGTTGAAATAGACATAGAATCAACCACAGTGTTTTCTCCTCTTCGAATGAATGATATATTGAAAGCTAGGAAAAAACTGTCAATGAGGTCCCATGCTTCATTTAAGTAACTCCTAAGCCGAGGATGTTTGTCATAATAAACATTCTTAATCTGCTGGATAATCAGCTCAACATCTCCAAACACACATATATCTCTTCAATCCCCATGTCCTTTGCATCCCTCAAGCCCATAACAAGAGCCTCATACTCTGCCACGTTATTGGTAGCTTCAAACTCTAATTTGTATGACAGAGATATAGTTTCCTAAACAGGGGACACAAAAACTACACCAGAACCAACACCATATTTAGAAGAAGCTCCATCAAAGAACATTTTCCACACAGAGGTGATTGGAGAAGGTATTTCATGAAAGGAAATGGGTTTCTTTCTTATTTGAAGAGGAGCCTCAGGGGTGTTGGTGAGCTGCAGCAAGATGGATCCCAAATCAGTGTCAAGGGAAAAGATGGGATGATTAGTGAGGTCTGCTTCATCACTGACAATGTAGGCCAACTGAGCTTCTCTGTACAGTCTTTTGTTCTCCCCTCCAAATAGCGAAATGGTATCATGTGTGAGGTCCATCTGTAATGTTCCCCCAAGATTTTTAATCCAAGATCTTGACAATAGCATGCCAAACTTGGGAGGAACATCAACTACCACAATGTTCATTACCACACTCTTCATGGGTAGCTGAAACAAGGTTACCACCAGATCTTTTATGTCCCCCAGGCATTGCACCCTACTAGATTCCATGGAGTATAAATCATGATAGGCCTTTGTGACTTCTAGTCCAAATTATTTCATGACAGTTTTGGATATGAGATTATGGGAAGCCCCTGAATCTATCAGATAATTATGCAACACTTTATCATGTATGTTTAGGGATGTGTAGAATGGAGGAGATGAATCATCTCTATCTTCTACCATAGGGCCTACGATGACTGCTGGATTTTCATCTTGGAGGTTCACTAAGTCTGCAAAATGGCAGGATGACTCAGACTGCAACAATTTAGAGAGGGACCTTTTGAAATCTTTATGTTTGACTAGTTCTGAAAGGGGCACAGGAATTCTAATTTTCTGAATTTCATGCTCAAAGCTAAAGGAAGAAGGAGGATTCGAATTTTCCCTCACCTCTAAGACAGGGTCTTTGGATATTGGCGAGAGATTCAGAGCTTTCTTTTCCTTGGAAGTATTTGTTGCATCCTTAGCAGGCTTTTCTGCTATAGGAGGTTGATCAGGGATGCAAAACTTCCCTTATTTCTTCTTTGACCTGAGGTTGTATTTTTTGGGACTACTATTATTGGATTTCTCCTCATTACTCAGCTCATTTATTTGAATGTTCATGAGGAATTCTTCGTATGTAGATTGAGTTAAATGAAGAAAAGGAGAGGTGTCCTCAATACAATGAATTTTAGGGTCTATCTCTTATTCTTCCTCTTCCATATCAATAACAAGGTTGTTTTGAAAAGGAGCCTGGATTTTCTAATTGTTTATGTCTCTATCCCTCTATTCCCTTGGCATAATATGAGGAACATTGTTGTTTGGCCTCCTCAAGTTTCCTCTATTGTCAACATTTTGAGGATTTTTGTATGTCGACTTCCCCTCCATTTTCATTTTCTCCATCTCTGCAAACAGATACTTTACCATATTTGTCAATTCATCTACTTGAGGGTAAGCTATAGAAGAACCAGAGGTTGAGGCCTCAGATCTCCCTCTTCTCTTGTCTCTGTTAGATTTTCTTATGAGCCTGTTAACTGTCAACACATTGGATTCTACTTCTAGGGTTGCATCTTGCATGTTATCCAAGGAGGTGTCCCTTCTCTCTCTGAGCAGGAGGAATAAATCAGGGTCAAAATCACCATCATAAGTGATTTTGGCAGAGGCTTCTATGGGTTTTATCTCAGCAGGGATCTTATTGTACATTTTATTGAATCTTTTGGAGAAGTCAGAGACAGACTCTCCTTCCTTTCTCTTCAAGGACCCAAAATCTGTCATATAATACATAAAATCATTTTTATCCCCCCACTGTCTCAAGAAGGAACTATCTAGAGCCTTGGTCCTAGCAATAGATTCACCGGTCAGTCCCCTAAACCATTTCCTGACCTCTCCATCAAGGATCTGGACAAAATCTCTCATCCAGACATCTTCATTTTCAATGTTCATGTTAACTGCATAACTATAGAAGGCAACGAGGTGCTCTTTAGCAGTTATGTCCTCCTCTCTAGTGAACTTAGGCATATATTTCAAGTAATCTCCAGTAGGGAGAGGATTCATTGCTTGAGGTAGGACTAGAAGGGCATACCTTGTAGCCACTATGGCATCCATTATATTTACATGGGGTTTAGCACCTGCCATAGGGAAATGAGGTGTAGGAGGAGAAGGGGTTTGACCTAGGGAGACTAGAACTGAGCTTGCAAGAGGAAAAGGAAACAATGGAGGATTTGAAGAGGAGGCTAATGGGATTAAGGGAATAGAGGTTTCTCTTTTCTGAGCAACAACAACAACAATAGGAGGAGGGGTGGTAAAGACTGGGGTAGGAAAATATCCTAAATTCCTGGGTCTAGACCAGGATACAACATCAGGGGAGATAGAAGTGACAAAGCTCTCTCCCTCTAATCCAATACCAGGAGGAGAAAACTCAATAGGAACACTCCCAAAATTTAAAAAATGAGAAAATCCAACAAGAGGTTTGATAAGAAACTGAGAAGCAACTATCGAAGTCTCTAACAGAGGGAAATGAGAACTATCAGAAATACCTTGTTTAGGAGTTGAAACCCCTTCATAGAGGGTTGTTCCCTTTCTGATAAACTTCTCTAGATCTGCTTCAGGTGTTGCTAATGGAAGTTGGGGGGTAGACCTCATATGTTTGCCTCTAGAATCCACAACTGAAATAGTAAGTTCGTCGCATTGGAGTCATCACAATGGATTTTCCTGGTGCATAGTTGCAATCTTAGAGGGCTCTGATGCCTGATGCACCTTAAGAATCAAAGGCTCAATATCATTCAATCCCAGGGAAAATCTTCAACTTTGTCTCCAGCAACGGCGCCAGAAATGTTAGCACCAAGACTCACCCCTGGATTGCAACAGGAGTAAGCCTGATACCCATCATTTTTATATGTCAGAAGTTGGTTATAAAAGGGTGATTGAATGGGAGTAAACTCAAAACAATATCATTTTAACTAAAAAAACTAGGTTGGAAATGCAGAGATAAGTAAGGTCTTGATCTAACTTAGGATAGTGAGTTTTCATAGCAATGAGTACGTGGAGGAAAGACAAGAAAGGTATGAAAGTCTTCTCTCAACACCCGGTCTTCCAGCAACCTTTGGAGGAAAAGTCTCAGATATAAGATCCTCTCAAATTTGAAAAGTTCAAGAAACTTAAATTCTGTAAAAAAATAGATATAGTCAAACCTACACTATACCATAGTCACAACACTCGACTGGATCATCCATGCCCGGGCTTTAAGAGTCAGAAGAAAGGAAATAAAGAAGAAGTTGGCTGCCTTTAAACAAGAATTCTCAAGTATATGTTCATAACCAGAGAACCGGAGGCCTCATCAAACATTATAGTTGGGAGCGTAGCTCTACCATCAATCCCTACAAAAATACAAAAACTGAGTATCTATACTCAGACCAATTCGCCCCCTAACAACAGGAGGGTAGTTGAGCCATTAATTCCAAGCCTAGTGTGCACATGATCCTTTTTCAGGGGAGGCTCAGATCGTCATGGCTCCTATAGGAAATCCTGCACACAGGGGTACCACAGGCCTAATTGCTCCAGACCTCCCACACCTTCCATTCATGGCTTGCGCTGAGGTTTCAACCATCGCTCGAAATTTCAATAACTACGTTCTCCCATGGTAGGTGGTCAAGACTTCGTGCAGAGGGGACAAATACTTTTCTGCTCCTCAAGGTTTGAAGGTTATATCCGTCTTCCTTTTGGCTCCCCACTCAAAGGGACCCCGTGCTGTGACCGTGTGCCCCAAGTTCGACAGCCACGATTAACCTGTCGAACCACCCTAGCCATGCACCCCTCATCTTGTTTGGACCACTTTTCTTATAACCCCAAGACTATGAACGTGGGCCCAAACCCCCCTCCCCATGAAATTTCATGGTTTTGCTTTCGCGTATCTACAATGGAGAGAAGCAACCCATTGTCTCTTAGAATCATGATAGCCGAAATCATGAAGGGACATAATCGCACGCCAAGTGGATATTTCTTGAAAGACTCAGATCGACATGACTTTCTCTTAATGTGGGACTGCCCTCGAGCCCTAATCTCCTGTCGTGTGTTGACCCTGATGGACGACTGAGACTATCTTGGTGATTTCACTTTGATGTTCCTGAAAGGCCTTATCGGCGATTCAACTACTACCACCTGTCCCCACTGGATTGGACAGATCAGGTTCTTTCGTGACTTTGGCAATTAGGGATAAGCCTTGGCTCTAGACTGCGGGCAAGTCTATGGCCCCAGTTACCCAATGACCGTCGATCTACCCTGATGATAGATCCTCGCCATTGAAACTAGTCCTTTCCCGCTAGCTTGATTTCTGTAACTGTTCAATCGATTTCAATGTTGTAGACAGTGAAAATGGAGGCTTGGATGACCAGACTTAGGCTAGGGTGAACAAAGGTTTAGTAATGGAGGTAAAAGGAGAAGGGATCGACCTTGAGAAGAGATAAAGGAACTCAGGGCCGATTTCTTTCGGGCATAATGTCAGAGAAAAACTGGTCGATCAAGAAGGATGACTGCAAATGAAAGAAAATTACATGCCGGGAGAGATGAGATAACCACGATCGGGTCTGCAGAAGGGGAAATGAGAAGCAAAATTACAGACATGGGTAGAAAACACAGACCCCCAAAGTCTTGACAGGATTATGTGATAACAAAATATATATAAACTCAATGTATGGAAAATTAAACAGAAGTAAAAACCCAATGCATATATAAAAGCATTAGAAAAAAATAGTGTATCTAAAACCTAATGTATGTAAATTTGAAGACAATGCTCATATATATAAGCGTTATGGAAGATTAAAATTAAACTCACTGCTCAGCCCAACATATTAAAACCCAATGTATATATAAACTCATTAAAAAAACGAGTGTATGTAAAACACAATGTATGCAAAATTTGGTTTAACGAAACAAATCCAATTAAAATGCATTATATATATAAAACCTAATGTATGTAAATTTGAAGGCAATGATCATATATATAAGTGTTATATATAAGCAGTGTTCATATATGTATTGCATGGTTTAATCAAACGAGATTCAATTAAAATGCATGATATATTTAAAACCCATTGTATGCAAATTTAAATTAAAATAAACTTATCACTGCCATTATATTTAAATTTGTGAAGACCTATTGGTTTTATGATTAAAAACATTTTGCATATGGGTCATGGATGATTCCACAATACTCATTCAATGCATAATATATTTTCAATCAACCAAGAAATAATACATCGATCCATTCGTCACGACTTCAAAGAAATCTGGAAAACTTTTCCACCCAAAAGAAAGTTGGTTGCTGAATTTCTCATTTTACGAACCATCCACATTTAATGCTACAAGCAAGCATTCTTCGTATTTGTCCACGATTTTACGATGTTCATCACGACTATTCAGGCCTGCAAAAATAGAGTTAAGAGTTAATCATTGCTAAAATAAATTGAGTAGTGTGGAGATGATTCATCTATAAAAAATTGGTTAAAAACAGTCTTAAGCATAGAAATGTTACCCTTCTTAATTATCTTTGATATGGAAATGTTACCCTGCTTAATTATCTTAGATATGGAAATCCAGGATTGCAATATCTTAGATATGGAAATCCAGGATTGCAATATCTTAGATATGGAAATCCAGGATTGCAACACAAGATTGGCCCTAACCGTTCTCTGAAATTTCTCATTGATTTGGAAAACTGAATATCATACTCAACGTGACAAGTAATTAACATGTTTTGCATAACAGCTGCTGTAATGCATTTCCACCAGCCTTTGATCAGATTCTCCGAAACGAGAGACCAAAAAATTGACATCACATTGAATGCAATTCCTTTACGAGGTCCTCTTAGAATTATTTTTTTTCCCAAAACAAAATATGCACATAGTGGAGCAAGGCCACCGTTAATAGCATCAGCTACTAATTGAGAGCCGGGAATGGGTGCCCATGTCTTGGTAGACGGTTCATACACTTGAACCCATTCATCGATTTGTACATCGTGCCCTCGAAACACATAAACTTTTCCATCGACAGGGCCTCTGTTGCGGGCCCTTGCCTTGACACCGAGATGTCATTCGTATTAGACCACTTATGGAATATTGGATCAAACATGTATACACGACTATCAACAGATGGGCATGTTCTACCACAACGTATAACATATAGATTATAATACAAGACTGAAATGCACAACTTTCCACCTGGTAAGGGAACATCGCTCAAGAGAATTCCACTTCCACATGGTAGGATATTCTTTAATTGAGAGGAAGGGAAATGTGTGAAGTATAATTAAAAACAAACCACCTGGTAAAGAAAGAGCGCGACGGTGCTCCACCTGGTAATGCATGCTTTAACCTTACATTGAAATTGAAACGCTCCACCGTTTTAACGTTACATTGAAATTGAAACGCTCCACCCGGTAATGCATGATTTAAACTTACATTGAAATTGAAACGTGGATGTCACGCTTCAGATCCCACTAACCAACCATAAGTGCCAAGTTTTTTCAAAATGTAAAAAGTTAATTAACACTTAAAAAATTAAGTAATTTGGTTGTATTTGTATAAGTATACTTCGTGACAATTGGAAACTTGGCTCAGTAATTTCTTAACCCTAAAAAGGAAATGTGAAAAAGTAAGCAGGGTTAACATATGCTTTTATAAATGTCAATAATGTATTAACATTAAATCTTATTCATTGATTTTGTTGTAAGACGAAGAATATGCTAGCATCTTTAATTGTTGGTCACAAAATTGGAATTTGTAATTAAAAGGTTGATTAAACCACTGATTCTAATAGGGGGATGCCTATCAACATAATTAAAATATATTGTTTCATATTCCAATATTTTAATAGTCAATAAATTAAAAAATAAATAATAAAAAGTAAAAAATATTTCACCACATTATTATTATTATTATTATTATTTAATCACATAATAGAGTAAAACTAGATCAATATAAGAAAATTTGAAGGATAGTTATCCGTATAGATTCATCTTAACTAGTTTGATGTCGAGAGATGCAAACCTTTAGTCTTTCCTCAATTTTTTGCACTCTTAAGATGGATCTATACCAGGATTAAGATGGGTCTATAGGTTGGTTGTTATTCATTCAAAATGTGTAAATATACATAAATTTTTATTATTTTATTATTTTTTATTATTAATCTTTTATTTATTATTATTATTATTATGTGTTATGTTACTTGAACATCTCAACCAAAAAAATAAATATAGTGAAACCCAATTTCTATTAATGAATAAGTGAGAAACACTTACATCACAATCCATTACATGCTTAAAGGGCCTCCTTCACCTCAATTATATATGAGAGAGTGAGAGGAGAACAATTCCCATGAATTAATCTAAGTTTATAAAATGTCATAGGAATCTAAAACACTAGGGCTTCTTGAGCGGTCACCCATCCCAATACTACTCTATCCCGAGCGCGAACTGCAGAGTTCTAATGAGATGGGATCCAATACATTAACGCTATGTTGTAGGCATGCACCTAAGATCATTGCATGATGTTTTCAATTAACAAATGAATATGGTATTGCATTGCATTCCCCATCAAAAGGGTCAATCTCATGGTTTATCAAAACCATAGGCTCGAAATGTTGATTCAGTGGAAAAGATGGTAGGCCACTAAGATCCACTTGGATCATTCCTCCCCCCTTAGGAAGCAATGGTCCCCATTGTGTCAAGTTCCCTCGGGAGATGGGGAAACTTCTATTGAATCTGAACCTTGGTAAGTCAATTTCCTTGTTGAAGTAGATGTCCTCCTTGTACTTTTCATGTGGAAGGATGTTATGAACCTGTTGGAGGTGTTGCATCCGTTCAATGTATCTGGTTGCACGATCTTCCTTTTTCTGAATGGGGGAGGAATATGTCGGTGAATATGCAATAAGAAGAGTTATATCAATGGGGGAAATGATTGGAACCCCAAGCATACTTGAAACGGGTAATGGCCAATACAGTTATGTTGAAGATGTGGAAGACTCTCATTCTCTTCATGCTCCTCTACAATCTCATCGATCTACTTATGCTGGATAGTAAGGTCCTGGGCTAAGGCTACAGTGGTTACAATGACCTCCTATTCAATGTCTGACTAGATCGTGAAGAGGGAAAAATTTGTGGTTTGAGATGTTACTTTGTGGCATTGTTTTTGTGAGATCAATGAAGTGGAAGTAGTCAAAGCTACCTTTGGTACCCTATAGAGCTAACCTCCGAGACTAACAATGGTATTGTGGGGTCGAGACTCATAGATAGTGTGACATTTCCAGATATATGATGGTCCTAAAAGAACATCACATAATTCAAGTGGGGAAACATCACAGACTACCTCATCCTTGAAGTGATTGATTCCATAGGACAGGTGACACTGTTGGCTAACGCAAATGTCTTGTTCCCAGCTCAACCATCTAATGATGTATGGTTGGGGTTGTGGCATCGTTGGTAACTTCAATCTCTTGACAGCCTCGATTGAGATCAGGTTCTTCTGACTCTCGCTATCAATAATGAAATGTAGTGGGGTCCCCTTTACACACATCTGCGAGTGGAAGAGACACTCCCCCTCCTCGAGCTCCTTTGGTTCTTCTGGTTGTATGTTTATGGCTGCGCTGGTAGAAGTGATTTATGCATCGATGATTTGTTTCCCTTTATTGTGCTTTGAATTAGAGTTAGGTTCTGATTCTTTTTGTTTGAGCTCAGCCACCAATGAATGTTTTGAGCGACATTGTAGAACAAAAACTGGCAGAATGGGGTATCTTATCTCTGAAAAGAAAGATATGTTGGCTACGCTTCATTCATAAGAAGATTTACATCACACTTCATTGAATTCTTAAAGGGATTCATTCACCTCAAGTATATATGAGAGAGTGAGAGGAGAACAATTCCCATGATGCATGTGGGATAAATTAATACAAGTTTATAAAATGCCATAGGCATGTTAAACACAACGACTTCCTTGGTGGTCACCCATCCCAGTACTACTCTAGCCCAAGCACGCTTAACTACAAATTTCTAATGGGGTCCAATGCATTAATGTTATGTTGTAGGCATGTACATAAGATCATTACATGATGTTTGCAATTAACAAATGAACATTGTATTACATTCCATTCCTAATTAAATGGGTGAATATCATGGTTTATCAAAACCATAGGCTTGAAATGTTGATTCAGTGGAAAAGGTGGTTGGCCACCGAGATCCACTTGGATCATTATGTGTTATGTTACATGAACATCTCCCCCATACTGGGTTGTAGAGTGTCTATCGACACAATAATATCAATGGATATGTGTACATGAGACCCTCCTATGGAAAATGTGATCAACTTTCTCACAAGAATGTAAGATGCTGACATTTTTTAACTAGGGGAGTCTAATGCAAGTTGCTTTCAAGGAAAATCCCTTATACTAGTGGGCTTACTATAGTGTACCAATGACTGTACAAAAAATAAAAATCCCAAAAAGAACATATGACAAAGATATAATAGCCGAATTCAAAGGAAATAACTAACTATTGAGAGAAACAGAAGGATTAACTCACCGAGAGTCTTATAGTTGTTGTAGTTCCTAATTGTTGTGATCTCTTCACTCTTTTCCAATAATTACTCTGCAACCTACAAAAACCTTAAAGACGCAAGAATATACGGAAAGGTATTTATACTAATAAATACCCTTTAGTCTCATGAAATATAACGGTAATATCTAAGGAATTAATGTTCTATAAAGCATAAATGAAAGAATTGCAAGATAAAGATTACAAATTCAAATATTTTTAGAAGGAATGAGTTTCTATATTAATTCAAAACTTAAAGTGGTTACATATTTATACATGTTTTGTGTGGCACTTCCCTATTGAAAGTGGTTTTGGGTTCCTCCACCCTTGCTCCTGCTATACGGGATAGTTTTGACTCCAAATTCACCACAGGGCCAATGAGAATATAAAGGGAGAATCTTGGCAAGATTGGTGGGTGATCAAAAAGGGGCTGGAAACAAGGGTTTCCATGTCAATAACCAGCAGGAAAAAGGTTGTATAAGTGCTTATAGACTTGGCATGGATAGCCAAAATATCTTTTCTTTATGTTGTGAAAATTATCATTACTTGTCATTACCTCTCTCTTTGGACCAAATTCCCCTTTTATGTGGTCTCTACTTGGTTAAATATGATTGAGTATAGGTAAAAGGAGTTAGGAAACTAACCCAACCCACAACTCATCCTTCAATTAAGCATAAATATATTTTTTCAGAATTTATTGACATGTATGCAACTACCCGTTGGGTAGCCCACATATACACATGCTTTATAACCGATAGAATGCTTACATATTCCAAACGAGTGTTTTCTTAGAATGTATCAAGAAGGTATGGGGAAGAGTGGTTTGTAAGTAGGATAGGGACTAGGCCAATAAGGTTCTCAATTCTTCAAAGGTGGCAATTGATGCTATAAAAGATGCCCCCTAATGTGTGAGGTTAGAAGAGTAACCGATGCCCGAAATACATTATAAATATTCAAAGGGAAGTGTGTTAGGATGAAGGTTGTTAGGATCTAATCTAAGGAAAATGAAAAAACACATAAACAAGTTGGAATTTTCAATCCTCGAGGTGGGCATACCCATTCTCAGGTGTGATTGAAAGCATGGAATTTAATCAAGTACRCTGYAAATYCATGAAAAATGTATATAYAKAAAKMRATGATCATRGCCACGAAAGAKATACACAATGGATCCATGTCAAACAAAKATCATARCCAYGACAAAAATATACAAYGGATATATGTCTCAAAATCAATCAAGGATATCTAGAGGAAAGGGAAAGATGATTGATCCTTCAGAAGTATCGATATGAGGAGTGGTACTATCCAATCACAACTTAGGAAGAAACATAAATGAGGTGATGCTACTACATTCTTGAGGTCTTCAAATTAAACATTATGGTATGATTCTACACTATGCAGATAGATGTGTTGAAGTTGAACACAGTGAGATATAGTTTTATTACTATTCATTGGTGTATATCGTTAAAAAAAGTGAGACAACCCACTGATAATGACAATGGGAGTCAAGGTACCTACTACAATCTAATAAGTGTGAATAGAGGTTTTGATGTTGAACACCTTGTAAAATCTATTAGTCAAGGCACATTGATGTATTCCCACTCTCAATAGCGAAGGAACCTGCCACTAATGACTACAAGCCCCAAGGTACTAAAAAGGACTCTAGATCCTTGTATTAGAGCAATATGTGTTGAATTCAATAGGAAGAGATTTGTTGGAAGGGGGGCATTAAGGCATCCCCCATCATCCAAAAAAAGGAGTAGTAGAAGGATAAATATTTTGAAGTACTCAAACGAAATATTGAAAGGACAACCATGCAGTATGTTTATCGCATGCACCATATGTAAATAGTGCATGAAAAAGACCCTTTGAATAACAACCAATAATGAATATTGTCGACAAAGGCAAGGAAACTACCAATGGGGGAAAATGGAATCCAAGCTACTACACAAATCCCAATGTGTGAATAATGTTCTTACCATAGAACATAAGAGAAACCAATCAGTCAGCCACCAATGATGGAATTCCATCTCCTGAGAAAAAGGTCACCTATCAATGATGTAAATAGGCCCAAGGTACAACTCTAGGTGAAACTCTCAGAGAAATTTGCCGTAGTCAATATGATCTTAACCTATCGGTAGGAAGTGAATGGAGACCATACATACCAGCACGAGTATAGGATAAAGATACTCTTGATTCTAAGATGTACTTGACATAGGGGAAGGGCGACTTGAAAAGTCAAGGATTCTATGGAATGGCCAACACAGGATAAAACTTCCCTTGAACAAGAAAACGACACAATATGTGACTTAGGCAAAATGGATTGAAAATGAACATTGGCATAAGTCTGTGAGGAAGTATTCAACGAGACACTCTCCATAGTGACTAGAAGAATAACTAGTAAGAGGAGTAAAAACTCTATGTAACTAGTTCAGTTTCATATATCCATACTAACCAAAATTGTTGAGACTAGACTCTAAACTTTTTGCTTTCTTTAGAGGTGACTTGAATGTTGCCAATAAGGATAAAGAAGACTCATTATGATGCTCTTTTTTTGTTTTTTGATTTTTTTGTTGTCTTTTTCACATTGGAAATCCTAAGAAATAATTAAATAATGCTAAAATGCATGGAGGAAACGAGTGTCGTCGGAAAGCAAACTAGTTCCAAGCACAAGCGACATACCTATTCTAAATGCAAGAATGTGTAGGATATGGCCACTCATGGGAATGTTTCCTCCTAGGGTAAAAGTGTCAAATTGCAATGGAAAGAATGAAAGGACAACGAATGATGATAATGCATAAGGATATGGCTAAGCAAAAACAAGATGAAGCTGGAATTAGGTTCAAAATCCAAAGCAGTGGAATGCAATGTAGTATTACAACTTAACACATAAATATGGGAGTCACGTGGGTAAATAGCCAGAATAATATTGAGAAGAATATGAGGTTTTCAATGCAATGTCATGGAAGGACTAAGAGGACTCCCGAGCCTAAGAAAATCTTTGGCATGTGAACCAAAAGGCAAAGTAGGTGCTAATTAGGATTCCCATGATGGTAGAATCTACCATGAACTAAACGACACTTAATCTGGTTGGAAAAGTTTTTTTCTCCAATAAGAGGGATTAACCCAAAGGAAAATCTATAATAGGTCATCGTTAAATTTAAAATGTGAGGAAGAATGAACCTGATCTAAATGCCA
>ML780425.1:71777-82381 GCA_009831015.1 Picea engelmannii | reverse complement strand
TTAAAATGTACAAAACTTGGCGAATCTTACTAATCCTTCATATGCTAACTATAAATGTTTGGCGATATTTTTGTAAAAATATTCAAATTTCTAAGGATTTTATATAATTTTTATAATTTTTTGGCGATTTTTAAGGTAAAAAAATTTTATCTTATAGAATTTGGGTGAATAATTTTTAAAATAACGAATCTTGTTTTTGGAAAAATCATGGAAAATTAGCCCATGAGAGAAATTTAGCCCTTAAAATCATCCATGATTATATGGAATCATTGGCCTCCAAGTGTGATATTCTTCCATTTTTTGGGTTTTGGGTAGTAGTGGGGGCTGTAGGGGATTAGAGCATTGTAGAAAAGGAAATTAAATACCTTAGAAAAATTAACCTCCTATGCCTAAAGAACTATGAGCATGGGGGATTCACCTTATTGACCAATATCTTATCATGTTCATTCATAAAGGGGTTTTTTTTATTATGAAAAATATAGTCAATATATTGTGGGTATTGTGTGTGGNNNGGGGGAGATGTACAGTATTGGGGGTACAAAAAGGGGTATTTGGTAAATAAAAGGGGTATCTAGTTAAAATAGGGGGATTTTCTTATTAATAGGGGTATTCTTTAATATCCCATGAATGAACGCGCTATGTCACAAATTCATTGAGTGGAGACCCCGTGACTATGAGAAAGGTTTGCAACCACGACACATGCCCTCTCTATTGGGTCTTTTATCCCCAAGTTATATTCTATGGCCATTAGGAATTTTTTCACACAGGAGATGAACCTAGGGGCCTATTACACATGATTTTGGTCACTCTGGTGTTGTCTCAACAATGATGTATTCAGGTTCCCAACAAGGACTTTTTGCCTGAGAAAACTGGCTTTTGTCTTCATCCAAAAACATAATTTTAAGATGAGTTCGTAGGCTGCCTATGGTCTAGGGTGCAATAACCCTTCATTCTCATAGGCCACCCACACTTAGGGTGAAAACTTCTCATAGTTTGCTCCATATATAGGGTGTGAACCTATTTTTAAGCTTGGAAAGGAGAAGAGGTCTCGAGGGTTATAGAAGGGAATCTTCTAGAAAATGAGTTGGCACTCACATGGTTGTCATTCTACTGACTTCTCAGATTTGATGGGATCATCCTCATCCATGTAACCAACTGTCCTTCTTCTATATATTGAAAGGTTTCTCATGGAAAAGGTGAAGCGAGATTGAATGAAGAATTGGTGAAAGAATTGTATGAAGAACCCTGCTTGGACAGAAGCTTGAAAGCTCTATTTGGTTTATCAAGAGGTTTAGGATCTTCTTCATGAAAGTACAGAGCAAGTGTGTGTGTTGGAACCAAGGGTCACTAAAAGGAAGTTGGCAACATCAAGGCGATCAGGTTGTATGTTCTACTTTCAATTAATATGATACAACGACATGTCCTTTTCCCATATAGTCACTCTTACTTTATTGTGTAACTCCTTGATCATATGCATAAGTTGAAATTGAATATACTTTGCTATCTTCACTTTGGTTGGTTTGTGTTTTCTTGGAATTGACTTCATGAGAGCGTCGGAGTGAAGTGGGAGCAATATATACCTAAGGAAGCGATATCAAGGTATGCCACTCATTCCTTCCCTTTAGTAGATTCAATGACTACAACTTAGGGAAAGAGTCATGTCCTGTCCTATTTTGTTCTAGATCCAGGTGGATCTAGAGAGATCTGTTAGTGTCCACACCTACCGATTTGTCCGATAACAAAATTGGCGACTCCATTGGGGATGCAACCCATTTTTGGTGGTTTTTGGTGGGTTTTCCTTGGCCATTTTCTCTTAACTTACCATTTTTCATTTCCATGATTCTCTAAGTCTTGAGGAGACCCTGATAGACTCCCTGGGTCCAGAAGTTCCTTCAAAAATTTTGTCTTTTTTCCAATTTTTTCTTAGTTTTAGGCCTTCTCGCACTGCACCCTTCTGTAGCCTGCAAGAACCACTATAGTTCACATCCTTCTTTGTAATTTAGTGCGAACTTATCACACTCTGCTTGTGTTTATCCTACGAGAATCCTTGATTCTCACACTGTACACCACTGCCAGCCTGCGAACCCATTTGCAATTTTTTTGGATTAAGGTTCTTTGTATCCTCAAATGCCCATATTTTTATGTGTGTCTGAAAGGAACTTCTATGGCCAGTGATTGATTGCTTCTTGACTTCAAATCCTGTGAATGATTAGTCTTCAGAAATCGAAAGCTCATCTTGTTCATTTTTCTCAACTGTTACCTCTTGACCTTTTCTTAACAAGGATATAATCTTTGGTTTCGAAATCCGAGTGCTTGTTTGGTTGGGAGTCGGTGATCAGTTTAAAAGTTGGGATTAAATGTCTTTTTCAATTTCTCATTACTTGAAAAATTGTTGCCCATGTGCATTTGAAGAGACTGGTCTTGTCAGTTTGTTATTTTTGTCTTCATTGAACGATTAGTTTGGGTGTTGTTTGGGTATTTATTTTTCATTGGAAGCTTGTTTTTTCTTGGTTCCACCGCCCTTGCTTGGTTTCTAATAAAAAATTAAAGACATTTTCTCTTTTTTAAGAAACTTTTTATTCGAAAATATTGGCATTCAATTATTGAAATAGAACAAATAGAGAATTTGCATTGTTCATGATTGATTGATATTGCATTTCAGAGACGATCATACATCGTAGTTCACATTGTTCTAGAAAACTCCTCTTTCCCTCCTATAAATAGGATTCATCGAACAAAATTTTTGTATCATTCATTCCTATCTATGCATTGTTGGGTCAAAGTCTCACACAACATCGGTTTCGTTTCCATCTTCTTCGAGTAACAACAACCTTTAATAATATTGCGCAATTTTAAAATTTTACTAGTAAATTTTTCTAGGGATCTTTTACATCAACATTAGCTAGGCTAGAGCTTTGGAATAGGCAGTGAGACACACTCTCCAAAGCACAAAACACACAATATAATCTTATGGTAAGGAGTGTCAAATTCCATTTGGAACATTTTGTCCTAGGAATCCCTTCTCACACAAGGGTCAAACCTAAGGTCTCATCGACATTGGTAGAGTTACTCACCCTTCTTTGTTGATATCGGTGTAGAGATTACACGTATTACGGGGGTCACTTGAAGGTATACCCACAATGATGAGTGGAAGCCTCTCAAGCTGATTTCGAGCTAGATACCCTACCCTTGCATGTGGATTGGACTATTGACTGTTCCCCCAGGCATTATTGTTGTTGGTGATAACCTTAGTAGGCTATCTTCTTAGGGTCTTACACAAGGTGACTGTGAAGGGGAAAATATTCATGGTACCTGGAATCGACGTTGGCCAAACTCACTTGGGATCCTTGGAGGGTATACCCACAATTATGTGTAGGATATTACACCAGGGTGTAAGTCCGTTAAGCAGGTCGTCATTGTAACTTTTCCACCCTAGCCCAGCCCCTTCTTGTCTCGTCGTTGCGACGTTGGATTTCATCACCAACTAGTGACTTCCAAATTAGAAGGTCTTGTTTGCTTGGTTTTGCTTCCTAGAGTTTTACTAGTGCATGTTGTTTATTTACCCAAGTTGACCATAGAATTTCCTTCGTAAGTTTCTAGCTTGATCACAATTGACCCTCCATGCCATTCACGTAGAATGCAAGGCTTACCCCCAAAAAATCTGGAAGGTTCTCAAACCTTTCCTACCAACTCATCAAAGGGCTCTCCTCAATAGAGTGAAGTCCAAGACGTTGCCACTCCACAAGTGGAAAGAACTAACTCTCTAGAATGGTTCTGAATTACCAATTCTCGAGAGGACTTTCAACTTCATCCCAACTCTGAGAGATGTATTGTGCGAGTGAATTCTTCAGGAGACTTAGTTGTTCAGTTTTCTGGATCACCAATCGGACCTTTCATATGACCTGAGGGTCAAGATCCTTTTTGGACTACTGGAAATTTTAGATGGGATCTCTTTGGCTTAGGATTAGGCGTTGATATCACCATCGCACCTGAGCTACCCGAAACATCTGATCCAGACACAGTACCTTTTACTACTGCTTATTATTTTCCTGGTACAGAAGCTTCGTGAACTGACCACATCTTGACTCTCGCTCTACAAATGTCCCATTACATAGATACTACAAGTCCTCACACTGGGATTACCATGATTAGCCAAGTCCCCATTGGCACACCACTCTTGCCCAGAGTCACCCCAACACTTCCACCTAGATATCATGTGTTGAATGCTTCCATTCCTACTCCTACACAAATCTCATCTGGGACTCCTGGTAGTTCCACATCTTCTGGGCACCATCTTCCCAGTTTCAGTCCGACACTTCCTCCACCCCCTTTCAGAGGACCTTTTCCATCCTTTATCGGAGGCACTGATCCCAGTGGCACCATTCTATCGTTCACAACAAATTACCAGATTCCTGTTGGTGGACAAATTCACCAAGGAGACCAAACTCAACCCCCTTTTGTAGGACAAATCCCAACCGAGATGCAACCCTCAATTGGGGGGAAACCCCCACCAAACCCACCCTATGGAAAAAACATACCTCCGTCCTTGGCCCAGTATTGGAATCATCTTATACAACATAATCCTCACCTGACTAGGGGGTAACAACCTCAGGCTAGCTCTGTCATACCCCCTAGTACAGGCCAAACCTATCCAGGTACGTCTAATCCTATTTGGGGCTCCAATGCTCCATCCCATGCCTCTGTTCAAGGGTACAATCCTATGAATTACTTGGTTCCACACCAACAACCGAATCTTCCTAGATCTTCGCATTATATGCAAACTACTTATGGTCCCACTGGTTTACCGATGGGAGTCCCCCCCCAAAGTCACCAGTACCCGCATGTGAATAGACAATTACCTTTCTTAGCCACCCTAGATCTCCCGGATCTGTCAAGGATTTTAAATGATCTGATCCATCACTCTCCTCAATGGCCCGCCATACCAGTCAAACTACCATCTGACATCCCTAAATTCAATGGTAAACCAGGAGATGACTCGAACAATCACGTAATGAATTTTCACCTTTGGTGCTCATCCAACTCCTTGATGGATGAATCTATTTGTTTACACCTTTTTCAGCAAACCCTTACGGGTTCTGCCACGAAGTGGTATATAGAACTACCACGAGGCTTCTTCAACGACTTCAACACCCTTGCTATGGATTTTCTCACMCACTACCAGTTACCGATTTGCTATGAAATGGGAACCAATATTTTGAGTTMTTTCAAACAAACTAAGGCCACCCATATCTCTGATCACATTCAAGAGTGGCAACGGAGACGACATCTCATCAAACTCGAACTTCTCGATCAATTGTTGGCAAAGTGGTTCATGAAATCATTTGTGAATGACATTGGTCGTTAAATTTCCATGGGTGGAGTGGTCACTGAAGAATAGGAAATCAGTCGTGCCCAATACCTAGACCTTGTTTAATCACAAACATGTACTCTTTACGACTTACTCCCTGACGCGCCTCATCCTTCTACTTCTGCCACTTCAACAACTCCCACTGCTTCTCATGCAGCCGATGGTGTGATTGGCACTTTCCATGCCCAACCTCATTCCGTCCAAACCTCTAGCAACAACCCCAAACCCATTTCTTCTAATGTTCCAAATTCTCCATCTCCTATCCCTCCCACTGGCAAGACTTTTGAGGTAAATGTTGTTCAATCTACCCCCACCAGCAAAAAAAAATCCAGAAAAGGAAAGGTTAAGAATATGGAGGACAAAAATAATTCACAAGCAGAGAGAACCAAAACACCACTTGTTGACGATAGGGATAAGCACAAACCCCAATACCCTTGTCTTATCTGTGGTGATGATCACTACACTAAGGATTGTCCAGGACGAGCCAAGGTTACTAAGTTCCTTCAAGGGACCACAAAACCACCCACTCCGGTCGTATTATCACAACCCTTCCCCTCTCAACAACAGGCCCAATTGGTCATTCATGACCAACCTACCCCCTCCAATACATCCTATTTCTTAATGTGTACAAGAGATTAAAAGAAAAATGACATCACACTTACCACTCAAGCCAAAGATTATTCTTCCTCCAAAGAGAAGGTTGACGCGATGCCTCCTTCGTTGGTCCAACCATCTCCCATGACTCCACCTACCAACGGTCCTCTTCATCTTGAACGATCGAGCCTCAATACAGTTCTTCACCCTCCTCCAAAGGGTGTTGTTCGAAAATCGGATTTCAATCCCCATGCCCGTGCTACCCAGAACTACAATATTGTCGAAGATCTGGCCCCAACACCATCCGTGATGTCAACCCTCGAAGTCCTCTAGAGTTTTCCTATACAACGGAAGGCACTGTTGAAAGATATTGGTGGAATCGACCTTATGGATACGAATTTAATAAATTTTGACTTGGAAGATCACATTCCAAGGTTACCCCCTCAACTCGCATTCCAAATACAAGTTATTGTCTCTGACAAAAACATTTGTATAACAGTTATCGACGAGGGAGCCTCGACGTGTGTCATGTCTCTTACCTGCTGGAAAGCCATCGACTCTCCTCTTTTGACTGAATCCCACAACACGCTCAAAGCCTTTAATGGATCCAGTTTTAAGCCTTACAGTGTCCTCCCTTCATTGTCGATTACATTAGAAGGAAAAATGGTCCAAGTTGAAGTGGAGGTCCTTGACGCTCCTCTCGATTACAACCTTCTACTTGGCCGTAGCTGGATTGATTCCATGCGCGCAATTATGTTGACTCTTTTCCATGTCGTGTGTTTCCCACATCTAGGAAAGGTAAATACCATTGACCATTTAGACTTCTTTAACTCCAATGCACGTACCAACAACATACCGTTCATTGCCAAACCCCCCTTGGATATGAGAACGTCAGTGTGGGTCTTCTAAAAGACTCCTCGTTAATGGGTACCTTCCCCATCCCACCACCCAATGTTCCACATCCGTCCATTGCCTTGATCAACATCATCTCCACCTCTATTCACAGAACCCCTGTGTCTCATGACCCATGGATGGTACCCAACCCCGACGATCATCTTCATTATGGAAATGAAATGCCTTTGAGTCTGGTCAAATCCGCCTATCAGGCCAGTCAATCGGTAACCCCTTCTACCCCCTCTCTTGGTGATTTCTCTCCAGATCCTTTCCATGTCATTTTTCCCATGGAAGAGATGATTATGTATGTTATAGAAGACACCCCCTGGGACGATGGACATCATCGTTCCATCCTCTTCCCGCAACATTATACAATCGAGAGATACCAATGGGTCTCGACGCCGTCGACTGCTGTCATCATTTCTACCATTCCCGAGTCTACACACGATGTGTTTTCCAAAGGGAACTTAAGTAATATATCACCCACCATCCCCCTTGACATATCCATAAAACCTAGAATTGTTGAAAATGTGCACATCGGAGCTTCGTGTTCCCCTGACGAAATTGTCACCTACAAGTTGTTGTTCAAAGAATTTTGTGACGTCTTCACCTGGAGCTATGAAGAAATGTCAGGTATTGACCCCACCATTGTGATACATGAGATTAAGACATACCCAGACACTAAACCCATACGACAACGCCTTCGTCCGGTCCACCCACGTAAAGTGGTCGCTATCAATCTTGAAGTCGAGAAACTTCTCAAAGATGGCTTCATTTACCCGGTGGCTCTCACTGACTGGGTTTCCAATCTTGTCCCAATCGATAAGAAACAAGGAACAATCTGCATGTGCATTGATTATAGGGACATTAACAAAGCTTGTCCTAAAGACAACTTTCCTACCCCCTCCGTTGACCAGATCGTCGATGATTGTGCCAGCAGTGAAATCTTCTCTCTGATGGATGGTTTCTCCAGATATAATCAAATCAATATCGTTCCCGTGGACCAACACAAAACTCCTTTTATCTGTCCTTGGGGCACTTTTTCCTATCAGAAACTTCCTTTCGGTTTAAAAAATGCTGGCACAACKTTTCAGCGCGTTATGTATTACGCCTTCCACAATATCAAACACATTGTGCAACAATATCTAGATGACTTACTCGCTCATTCCATGCATCGTGTCGATCATCCACTACACCTCAAAGCCATTTTCCTTCGATGTCAGTTTTACCACATACGCTTGAATCCTCACAAATGCATTTTCTGCGTAGAATCCGATCGACTTTTAGGCTTTATTGTTTCACATCAAGGGATCAGGGTAGATCCTTTGAAGGTCGAGGTGATTCTCAATCTCCCTCCTCCTTCCTCACTACGCCAGTTACAAAGTTTGCAAGGGAAGGCAAACTTTCTTCGTCATTTCATCCCAAACTATGCCGAGCTAACTCTTGGATTTACGTGACTACTCGAGAAAGGGTCTGAGTTCGTATGGCATACCACTACCAACAAAGCTTTCAAAGCTTTGAAGCTGTCTCTGACACGTACCCCACTTCTCTTCCCACCTGATTACAGTCGCAATTATTTCCTCTACCTTGCAGCCTCGGACTACACCATCGCTATGGTTCTCGTCCAGGAAGATGATTCTCACGATGAACATGTCATTTATTACTTGAGTCGGAGTCTTATGCCTACCGAAAACAAGTATTTACATGCTGAGAAGCTAGCCTTGGCAGTGATCCAAGCAGTTCAACGCTTCCGGCACTATATCCTCTCTTGCAAGAATACGGTAATTTCTAACTACAACCCCATGCAACACATTCTTACACGCCAACTGCTAGGGGGAAAATACTCCAAATGGATCGTGATACTCCAGGAGTTTGACTTAGAATTTGAATGCGCTAAGTCCAAGAAATCCTTAGTGTTTGTCGAGTTGATATGCAACCTTCCGTACTCTAAGACGGAAAATGTAGCAGTCGATTCATTACCTGATGAATCTCTTTTCCTGATTAGTTCTGATGATCTTTGGTATGGAGATATCATCATATATCTCCAAACCTAGAATTTTCAACCCAATTTGTCTAGTACTGATCACCGTCGAATATGCTACCAAGCTCGTCAGTACATTATCCTCGGTGATACTCTTTATCGTCGTGGGATTGACTCCATTTTTAGATGCTGCCTCACGTTTGATGAAGCCGAGAGATCCCTAAATGACTATCATTCTGCAGCTTCTGGTGGTCATATGTCTGGGTATTCTACTACCCAGAATATCTTACGAGCAGGGCATTTTTGGCCTTCTTTATTTAAAGATTGTATAATTGTCATCCAAAAATGCCACGCTTGCCAGACCTAAAACAATAAAATACGGTCACACCCTGCTCCTCTCCATCCCGTGGTCTCCATTGGTCCTTTTGCGAAATGGGGTATCGATTTCATGACATGTCACCCTCACTTGGTCGGGGGGCATGGATACACTATTGTAGCTGTAGATTATTTTATGGAATGGGCCGAGGCAATGCCAACATTTGACAACACCGAAAAGACCACAACATTATTCATATTCAATCACATCATAGATTTTTTTGGTGTTCCTGAGGCTATCGTCACTGATCACTGTAGCCACTTTAGAAACTTCATGATGTCCAAACTCACTGAAAAGTTGGGTCTTCGCCATTAAAACTCAACAACCTATTGCCCACAAGCCAATGTCCAAGTCAAAGCAATTAACAAAGTCCTCATTACCATGCTTCGACTAATGATAGGGATTCACAAAACGAGTTGGCATATGATGTTGTTTTCATCATTGTTGGCTTACTGTACATCCGTTAAGTCTGCTACTGGGTTTACACCATTCCAGTTAGTCTATGGTCTAGCATCCATCCTGCCAATTGAATGTGAGATACCCTCCCTAACACTAGTTGTCGAACTCCTCCCAAACACTTCTGTCGAAGAAGAACGTCTGTTGTATCTCATGATATTAGATGAAACTTTTTGCGACACCACCCTAGTCATAGAAGCCCAGAAGAAACGGGTCAAAACCCAATACGAAAAACATGTCAAGCCTCACGTTTTCTCCAAAGGTGATCTGGTTCCCCTTTATGAACAAGATCGAGATATGCTAGGAGCAGGAAAATTTGAAGCTATGTGGCAAGGTCCTTATATCGTTAGATGGGTTTTGGAGAAAGGAGCTTACAAGCTAGTGGACTACGATGGTATCCATTTGAGTGAACCCAGAAATGGGTTGTACTTAAAGAAGTACTATGCCTAAAGATCACCTGTGCATGAGTGCTTGTATTTTATTGTACCATACTTTTTGTGTGTTACTGTAGTATGCGTTTTTTCATTATTTGGTCTCTACCCTTGACCACTTATGTTACATTGTTCTTGGTTTCCAGATGTCTAAGTCTTCGCTACCCCACATTGGCTTCGCTGATGGCGCTAGCCGTAGTACTCAGAACCTTGCTTCTACTGCTTGGGAAATTTACACCCCTACAAATGAACTTATCACTTTACGAGGTGTGTGTCTCGACTGTGCGACCAACAATATTGCAAAATATAGTGCTGTCATTGAATTATTGATTGATGCTATTTCGCTCGGTATCCACCACCTAGTTGTACGACTCGATTCACAGCTAGTAGTACTATAGCTAAGTAATGTCTATGCTATTCGAAGTCCTACTTTATTACAGGTATATTTACAAATTCGTCTCTTGGAACGTTATTTTGATTATATTGAGTATCAACACATTCCTA
>ML780425.1:27116-48078 GCA_009831015.1 Picea engelmannii | reverse complement strand
AGAGATAGAATGTACATTCCAAATCGTGACGACTTGAAGAGGTTCATCATGGATGAACTACATAAAAGACCATACACTGGTCACCCAGGATACCAGAAAATGATCACTGCCACCCGGAAATAATTTTATTGGCCTGGATTGAAAAAAGACATAGCCAAATATTTTGCCCAATGCATAGAGTGCCAACAGGTTAAAGCAGAACATTGACACCCAGCAGGACTATTACACCCTTTACCCATCCCAGAATGGAAATGGGAAAACATCTTCATGGATTTTATCACTGGATTACCAACTACAACCAAACATAATGATGCCATTATGGTGGTGGTGGATAAGTTGAGCAAGTCTGCTCATTTCATCCCCGTCAAATCAACCTGCAAGGCAATAGATATCGCCCAGATATTCATGAAAGAGGTATTCCGACTGCACGGTATGTCGAGAGAGATAATATCTGACAAAGACACAAAATTTACTTCCAAATTTTGGAAATCACTGATGACTAGATTGGAGACCAAATTGTTGTTCAGCACCGCCTATCACCCTCAAACCGACGGACAGACAGAAAGATTGAAACAAAATACTAGAGGATATGTTAAGGATGCATGTAATGCATCAACCCAGGAAATGGGAAGACTACCTACCATTGGTAGAATTCGCCTACAAAAACGGCTACCAAGAATCCTTAAAGATGAGTCCCTTCGAGGTCCTCTATGGTAGGTTGTGTAATACTCCAATCAGATGGAGTAATCATGTAAATATGATTTCTTTTGGACCCAACATGCTGAGAGAAATGGAACAACAAGTGACCCAGATAAAAAAATCCTTGAAGATCGCACAGAACCGACAGAAAAGTTATGTTGATCAAAAGAGAACTCCAAGAGAGTTCAAAATGGGAGACCATGTATATCTCAGAATTAAGCCCAGAAGGAGTTCCCTGAAAATGGGAGCTTGTGCCAAGTTGGCACCCCGGTATTGTGGACCCTTTGAGGTTCTAGATAGAGTGGGACCTGTAGCCTATCGGCTAACACTTCCTCCCATAGTAAAAGCACATAATGTTTTCCATGTTTCATTACTGAAGAAATATGTACATGATGCTAATCATATAATTGACTGGTCTGTGATCCAGGTGGAACTGGAGGGAGAATTTCTACCAGAGCCCCAATGCATATTGGACAGAAAGGAAGCCCTGCTCCGGAACTGAACCATTGCACAGGTAAAGGTGCAGTGGAGACATTTTGGCCCAGATGAGGCTACATGGGAAATGGAGGATGCCATGAGATAGACATATCTGATTTCGTTTACTTCTGTACATACAATTCATGTTAAAAGATAAGAACATCGAGGATGATGTTCCTTTAAGGGGGAGGGAATTGTAACACCCTGTTTCCCCCAGCTTGTAAAAATAATTGGACTGGCCAGAACTATGGCAAACTCGTGAATGTGAATATGTGATGTAAATGGACCTTGTGGAAAAGGTCAATAAATGTAAATAACATTATGAATTTATATTGCAGGACTATTGAGAGGGGATGTGCAGAAGAAGAGACCACGATGGCAATGGAAGGCACCTAGAAAGGTGGCATTAACTTCCACCGAGAATTAATACCATATTTGGACTCCACTAGCTCAAAGAACCAAAAGTGGCTCGCTGGCCCTGAATTAAATGTCTCGCAGGCTGGTAGGTGAATGGTTTAATGAGGGATGGGAGGTGAACCTCCCATTCATAGAGCCGTCAGTCCTGATCAGCGCGAGGGTAATCACGCCACATGCAACCTCGCAAGAGGATAAGGCGTGGGGTAGAAGCGATTGGGGGCATACGCGAGGAGAGAACTATGGCAATACGCAGAGTGAGTGATAGCAGAGAGGAAGGAGAGTAACCTTCACTCCTGGTCACTGGCGGACAGAGACGCAGCCTCATAGAATCATGGTCTCAGATCAGGGGTGGCTAGTGGTAAATCCGCTGGGAGTCGCTAAGCCTATAGTTGGGTGGAAATGAGCACCCCTCTCAGCAATTGCATAACCCCTGGTGTTATTTCTAATAAGTGTTTTTCCTTTGGCATCTTGAAATATATGTATATGTTCATTCTGATGATTATGCCCATAAGATGTGAAACTGTGAATGATTTCATTATAAGAATGTTTGTATGGTATTTTGATCAGTACTAGTAGTTGTATATTTGTATGGAAGGACTATGTATGGCTTATGTCCTCATGAATTGTTATTTACATACGTACTGATCTAACTCAGACTTCACGTCTGGTTCTCGGGAGGACGACCTCCTTACCTACCTCAGGTAGTATCCTGAGTGAATCTCCCCATAGAGATACCCTCCTTGAAAAGCCCATCAAGACCCTGGAAGGAGGATATGAGGGTACAAGGCCCTAAGAAATCCCTAATAGTAACGAATCGATGGACGAGATTTCATCAAGAAATCTGTGGTCACTCATGACCGTTAGATTTGGTAAGAGGAAGCTGGAAAGTTAAGTGCCTTAATCCTGATAGGTATTAATTGATGGACGAGGATCCATCGGGAAATCTACGGTCACACATGACCATTAGATTAGTAGGAGAAGGTAGGGCATTAAATGCCTTACCACTTTGTTTTCCTGTATCTTCGTGGGTAGCGAAGAGTTTAGGACCGTGGATCCACAAAGTCCATGAGAGTATCTGTGCCATGGATATTTCCACGTTGAGGAAGTCGTGGAAGAGCCCACAAGTTAGGAATCTGTTTGAGCCGTCTGATTTCGGCTGAAAAACCCGACAGCCATTGGATTTGTCAGATGATACCCGAGGGTTAACAGCCCAGTGGATCAGGACTTTCCAATGTGGAAACCCTGAAATAGATTTGAGTCGTCCAATTGACGGAGGCCACGTGTCACAAGATCTCTCATTTTGAGAAATCAGGAATCACGGAATCGGGATTCCCATTGACAAGAGTTCGGGATTTTCCAATGTGGAAACCCCGGGATAGATTTGAGCCGTCCGATTGATAGAGGCCACGTGTCGCGAGATCTCCCATTTTGGGAAATAAAGAATAACGGAATTGGGATTCCTGTTGACAAGAGTTCGGGATTTTCCAATGTGGAAACCCTGGGATAGATTTGAGCTGTCCGATTGATGGATGCCATGTGTCGTGAGATCTCCCATTTTGGGAAATCGGGAATCACCAAATCGGGAGTCCTAGAGACAAGGGATCGGGACTTTCCTGGGTGGAAATCCTGGAGCAATTGTGGAGCGTCCGATTTAAGGAGGTGACATGTCAAGAGATTACCTGTTTCAAGAAATCAGGGATCGGGGATTCAGGAATTCTGTTGACAAAAACCCAGGCTCTTGCCTTGACAAATCCCGACCCATAATGACGAGACGATAGCAGGTGGCTAAGTTCTAATGGACGGACGAGATTCCTTTGGGAGATCTCAGGGGTTGTAACGACCGTCAGATGTGAGGAAGAGATGTCAGTTTTACATTGGAGCGCGAATGCGCATTAGGGTAAGTAGAAAGCAGATCTGGATGGCCAGAGTCCACCTACCCTAATCTACGGTTGAGGATGCATTCTTAAGCCCCCTTGCCATTCTAACTTTAATGGGGGGGGGAGGGGTCCGAAATTGGACGCGCAACTCTTGAACAGTCAAGATTAATCCATCATAATCAATGGCGCTCAGGTGGATTCTGGATCCCCCTTGCCATTCTTCCTTTAATGGGGGGGGGGTCCGGAATAGTGTGGCGTGAAGTGGGGCCCCCTCCTGTCCTGTCAGCTATCGTGTCGCACTTTCCCCTATGCCACCTGTACTCCACTTAACCGTGTGATGGGGCATGTTCTCATTGGCTGTTCTCTAGCCCTGTCGGGGTTCGGCGTTTGCAAAGACGAACGGTTTGACATTACCATAGCACCGAGACATGAAATTAAAAAGACACTGCGTTTATTTGAACTGTGCTCGTGACCCGCGATAACCTGGGAATGGAGAGAGAAAGAAGGGGCCAACTTACGTTGGTCCTCCATGGATATTTAGGGGTTTTGATTCGGCAGAGGACCAGAAAAATATGATTTAGGTAGTCGGTATGTGACATGTATCCCCCATCAATGACATGAAACAGACACAGAGATATAATTGGTAGATCAAATAGACGTGGACTGACACAGGTATCGAGACAAGATTTTTGTGATGGCTGACTCTCGAGGCAGATACTTCCCTTGAACACTGAGGCACAACAGCAGAAACATGACATGGACCAAAACTTGATGGTACAGTGGGTGTTGGGACTTACGTCAGGTGACCCAGAGGAGTGAAAGAAACTCAAAGGATTGGCTCAGTACAGAGGTTCAACGGATTATAATGTGTGCAAAAGACAAAGTGTCGTGTTCAAGGGTGACTCTAAGAATTATTGGAAATGTTCTCAAAAACTGCTTGGCTTGCTTCTTTCAATTTTTCCCCCATCCAGATAAACAAGTACCTCTTTTTAATTTAACGAGTTCGAGGAGGATAACACATGATTGATATAACTCACCTTCGATAAGTTCCTCTTCCTTTGTTTAACGAACTGGAAGAAGTAAGGGTTCGATCCCATATGGGCCTATCGATGTTTGTTTTAATGAGTCCAAAGATAGAAAACTCGAAGGTTTTTCATGATTACAGAGTCTGGAAAAAAACTTAAAAGAGATCTCTCTCAGTTCCTTTTTCGTAAATCTAGTCTCACGAGGCCGAAAAAGGGATAAACTACCACTCGAAAGACGCCCTTTTGAACCTTTTAACGAGTGTGAAAGGAAGCAAGATCACTCGATGATCTTTTCATGTTTAGGGACTCTAAAAAGAGTTTAAAGATGACTCCAGGGGGTTCCTTTTTCGTGTATCCATACAGGTCCGAAAAAGAGATAAAAGTTTACCCGGTGCATTATTATATTCTCAAGCTTAAGAATGAACTAAGACTATGCTCACGGATGTGACAAGGTAAAAAGAAACGGTCAAAACTGCTCCGAAAGCTGTAATGTCAACATGGTGATCCAGAGGTTTAGTGAGGCCATCATATTTTTAAAGAAACCCAAAAGTAACTATACCTTATAAAAAATGGAAAACTTGTAAATAGTAGTACAAGAAAATTCCAGTTACCATATCATTTGCATAAAGAGTTGTGGCAGTGCAAAATTCTCATTTTGGAGGTGGATTTCATTTTTCTTGAAATTGGAGCTACAGTTGATCATTTCTCTCATCGTTTGGACCAGGTAAGATGTCATTCCCTCCACTTTCCATTGTACGGTTCAAAATTTGTTTTAGCAGCAATATTTAGATAGAAAATCGAAGCCCTAGGTCGTTCAAAATAGGACCAAATTGGCCTTTATTCAAAACAACAAAAAGAACCCCTTGTTTTGAAAAATGCCTTCTAGGGGTCGTAGCAGGGATGCCCATGCCTTGTTGTTTAAGTGGATTGGTCGTTTTTCTTAGAGACACCATAGAAAAACCAAAAACGCCCACGCAGCCTTTGAATTGTGGACAAAATTCATTTTTTTTTTTTAAATTAAAACTTTTTATTGCAAGCTACAGGGCTGTGTGGTGATGCTGAGTAATAACAGGGGGGATGGTTCTCTTTTTAAATGATGTGGAGGATGGATTTCAAGTTTTTAGTTGCTTTTAGAAAAAATTGTCGAAAATGTGAATAATGAATTTTTTGTTTCTTTTTGTGTTTGTAGGTGATTTCGACAATCAATCATGATTGAATGGAAAGAATGGGAGAATGACCTCGATGATTTGGCTGTTTTATGGAGTCCTCGCACAAGGGACGCGTTGAGGGATTGTGGCCTCCTCAAATTCTTCAAGTTGCAAAAGATGAAGAAAGAGGTCCTTCTGCTTGAGCACATAGTTTCTTTGTGGGATGTTGCAGAGCAAGGGCTTAGAATCAGCACTCGGATTCTAACCATCGAGTTGGAAGATGTGTATTTCTTGACTAGTCTCTCAAAAAGTGGGGCTCCTATAGATTTTTCGGGACAGAGGGGGATTCTTGACACCGTGGATGTGTACCTGGCACGTCATTGTGTCCCGGGAGCAAAACTGGCAGGGGGTAGAATCCCAATCAAGGATATCAGAGAATTATCCCTTCGGTCTATTGTGTTCGCCATTACGAGTGTGACAGGAATCACCAGTGCACATCTGGCATCATGATCACAGGTAGCTTACGATGTACAGTGTTTAGAGCCAACACTATTTGACTGGAGTGCAGGGTTTCTTCAGAACGTGAAGGAACAGATTTCGAGATGCAGGATGGGGCAGAAGTAGTTTCGATATGGTTCTTTCTTGGTCTCATTCTTCTTAGAGTGCATCCCTTAGATGCAACCTCAGATTTCATTGGCAGTATGACCAGTGGGAGAACCACGGATGGAACAATGGACTAGTCTGTCTCTGAGACTAGTGGCAGAGTCAGAGTTTCATTTCACCGGTGACTTCTTCACTTGGCTGAGATGCCAATATCTTTGGATAGAAGACTTTCCTTATGCCGAGGTGGAATTTCACGGGATTATGTATCTAAATCCACCAGCAGGAGAAGATTGGGATGCGTCAGGTGAGAGGCCAAATCATACCTTGTGAAGTGTTTTTATGTTTTTTTTTTAACGTATGTGTATTTTTTTGGGTACGTAGAAGAGTTTCTAACGAATGTATCGTTTTCAACATGCAGACAAAGGAGCAGTGCGTCCGGTTGAGATACCAGTACCGGGACGTCGAGGGGATGCTCAGGTTGTAGTGGTTCCAGTGACACCAATGATAGGTCTCTGGGAGGTTGAAAGAAACCCTCAAGGCCTTACGATGGGTATCCCTCCTCTGCGGAGGGGGGAAGTGCCTTTACATTTACAGAGACACACTGTGGGGGTGCCAAAAGATGTGTAAATGATGATGTCTTTGATGTGATGTGTTTTAATTTACATGTGGTGTGTGCAATTTGCTTTCCTTCATGAAACTTTATCTATGGGTGAGATACCGATCCATGATGTAATTGGTTAATGAATCTGAAACGTTGTTGAGTTCTCTTGGAATGTGTCTGTATTCTATGGAATCAAATATTCGTTCAAGATGACGAACTCGTAGGTGGAGACATATTAGGATAGGATTACGAATAGCATAGACACGATTAAGTTGGCAGACCACGAGTTATGAGTCTAAGTTAACAATCATATGGGAGATACCTAGGGAAGAGGCTTGGGTCAAAAGTCTGATGACAACATGATATTCCGCCATCTTGTTAGTCATTGGTCCTAAGCAAATACCTCCTGAACTCACCAACTCATTAGACTGGTAAATGACCCATGCTACAGAAGCAACATTTTGGGTGTGTCGACTAGTGCCATCCACAAACCCAACAAAGATAGGTAAGGAAGACATCATCTGCGCATGAAAACAAAAGACACAGTTATGAGTGGCAAAGGTAAAACTCGAGCATGCGAAAGTAACAGACACACCAAACTAAAATACAATAATGTACAGAGTATCCATGCTAGGTGATCTAGGCATAGTACTTTTTAAGGTAAAGCCTGTTCCAGGGCTCCCCTAGGGAGATTCCATCGTAATCGACTAACTCGTAGGCGCCTCTATGCAAAACACGTTTCACAATGTAAGGGCCATGCCACAGAGGTTCTAGCTTACCTATGCCCAATTTGTCATGAGCCTGGTCGTAGACGAGGACTAAGTCTCCTTCTGCATAAGTCTGAGGGTGGACGGATTTTTAATATTAATTTTTTATCTATTTTTGATGTGCCTCGTTAACGAGAGCGGCATCACGACGTGTTTCATCCAGTTTGGTCAGGTATAAGAAACATTCTTCTTTGGCAAAAGTATGGGGTAGGAGTTCTACTTTAAGTTTCAGAGATGGAATCTCACACTCGATTGGTAAAACGACTTCGATGCCATACACTAACTGGAAAGGAGTGAATCCAGTTGTGGTTTTCATGGAAGTACGGTAAGCCCAGAGAGTGGAGAAAAGTTGTAGATTCCAAGATGTCTTATTTTCCCCTACCATACATTGAATCATGGTTTTAAGGACCTTTTTGATGGCTTCAACTTGTCCGTTGGTCTGAGGGTAGTATGGGGTTGAGTTTTCATGATGGAAACCCAACTTGGCATGCAATTCACTCATCATCTGATTCTTGAAGTGTGAACCGTGATCAGTGACAATGGAACGTGGTACACCAAAACGAGTTATGATGTGGTTAAAAACAAAAATAGCTACAGTGAGACCATCGTTTAGGAAGGTAGGCATAGCCTTAGCCCATTTTGTAAAGTAATCGACGACGACGATTATATAACCGTGCCCCCCGGCTAAGGTAGGCTTACACTGCATGAAATTGATACCCCACTTGGCAAAGGGGCCGATGGTGATAATGGGGTGTAGCGTAGCAGGGTGGGTGCGTGCCTTGTTATTAAAAAATTGCCAGGGTGGGAATTTTTTGACTGCTGCAATACAATCTTTCAAAATCGAGGGCCAAAAATAGCCGGCACGTAAAATTTTCTGGGTTGTAGCCATCCCAGAAAGGTGATCTCCACAGGCTCCAAGGTGATAGTCATTCAGAACATGTTCATCCTCTTCATGAATCAAACATTGTCGAAGGATGGTGTCAATACCACGACGATACAGAGTGTTGCCAATGATAAGGTAACGACGAGAATGGTGGTGAATACATTGATGCTCTTCATGAGAAATGTTAGGCTGAAAGCGTTGGGTTTGGAGATAAAGGAGGATATCTCCATACCAAGGATCAGAGGTGCTGATGAGGAAAAGAGTTTCGTCAAGAGAGAATCTCTGGGCTCAATATCTTCATCAGCATGGGGAAGGTCACAGATAAGCTATGCAAACACCAGGGACTTCTTGGCTTTGGACTTCGCAAATTCAAGATTGAATTCCTGAAGAATGACTATCCATTTGGAGTATTTTCCCCAGAGAACTTGACGTGTCAAGACATGATACATGGGGTTCGAGTCCGCGATAACAGTGGTGGTGCGTAGTAGGATGTAATGGCGAAATCTCTAGACAGCGATGACATATGCCAGAGCTAGATTTTCTACATGTGAATAGCAGAGTTCGGGTCTAGATAGACTCTTGCTCAAGTAATATATCACATGTTCTTCGCCGTTGGGGTCCTCTTGAACTAACACCATTGCAATGGTGGAAGTGGAGGCTGCTAAGTATAGGATGTAGTCCTTTGCATAATCTGGAGGATGCAACAAAGGTGCGTGGGTCAAGGCATGCTTGAGAGCATCAAATGATTGTTGAGAAATGTCGTCCCAGATGAAAGGGGTGTTTTTTTGCAACAATCACATGAATCCTTTAGTTATCTCAGCATAGTTACAAATGAAACAGCGAAGGAAGTTTTCTTTCCCTTGCAAACTTTGGAGTTCGGTCACACTGGTAGTTGGGGGTAAGGCCAAAATAGCCTTAATATTTAAGGGATCCACCCAAATCCCGTCCTTAGAGACAATGAAACCAAGGAGTTGACCGGATTCGACAATGAAAATACACTTATGGGGGTTCAAACGGATACAGTAAAACCAACATCGAAGAAAAATAGCTCGTAGATAATCAACGTGATCTGATCGATTGGATGAGTGGGAAGGTAAGTCATTGAGGTAAGGTTCTGCAATATGCTTGATATCATGGAAAGCATATGACATAGCCCGCTGTAAAGTAGCACCAGCATTTTAGAGACCTAAAGGTACTTTTCGATAAGAAAAAGTTCCCCAGGGGCACATAAAGGATGTCTTATGTTGATCAGTAGGTAAAATTTCAATCTGGTTATACCCAGAGAAACCATCCATGAAAGAGAAGATTACRCTCCCAGTGCAATTATCAATGATCTGGTCGATGAAAGGTGTAGGGTAGTTGTCCTTTGGACAAGATTTATTGAGATCCCAATAGTCAACACAGATGTGAATGGTCCCCTATTTTTTGGCAACCGGAACAAGGTTGGAGACCCATTCTGTCAAAGGGACAGGATAGATAAAGCCGGATTTCAAGAGTTTCTCAACTTCTACCTTTATAGTTATGATTTTCTTGGGATGAACTGGGCGGAGTTTCTGTTGAACAAGCTTCACACCTAGGTAAGTCTTAATTTCATGCACGATGATCGAGGGGTCGATCCTTGGCATTTCTTCGTAGCTCTAAGCGAAGACATCGCAGAATTCTTTAAACAGAGCGGTGTAATATACTACTTCTTTGGGTGTGCAGCTAGCACCAAGGTTAACATTTTCCACAATGCCCTTTTTGATTGAAATATCAATGACGATCATAGTAGAAATACTACCTAGATTCCCCTCAGAAAGAGTATCTTGTGTGAGGATGGGAGATTGTGGGCAATTGGTAATATCAGGAGGGAAGAAAGAGTGTATGTCTTTGTGAATTTCTTCCAAAGGAAGAAGAAAAGAGGATCTATGGTGGTTATCATCCCAAGGTACGTCATGGATACTAATCATTTCCATTATAGATTCGTCAGAAGGAAAAATTTGGGAAACATAATCGATTGCAGACAATAGGGAATCTAACCATGACGGCACCAAGTAGGCATCGGGTGCCAATAGATGTGGGTTGTCCAGGGAGGGAGAGGAAGATTGAATAGCAATGTATGTGGCTTCAGCTGGGCTAAGTGGCATGGTGTCACCTAGTACATCGAATTCCATAGAACTAGGTACAATCCAAGGGTCAAATGATTCCAAAGATTGATAAGCCATAGTCGAAATCATATTGATGGTGTCAATATGATGTGTGGTGGGTGGAAGTGGTGTAGGGAAGGTACCCATAAGGCTAGAATCTTTCAACAATCCCACACCAATGTTTTCATACGTAATCTAGTGGTCTCTCAAAAAGGGGATGTTGTTGGTAGCAGGAACACGAACGTCGGGTGTACAAAAATCTAGTTGGTCGATAGTGACAATTTTTCCTTGATGATGGAATTGTACACATTGAAACACCGACGAGGCAATGACAGTCATAGCGTAGAACCAACTTCTTCCAAGTAATAGGTTGTAATCAAGGGGGGCATCGACCACCTCGACATCAACAATAACAGTTTTTCCGCCCAACTGAACGGCTAAGGATTGTAAAAGTCTATGAGGATGAAAACCTCGTCCATCGAAAGAACATAACATCGTAGGGGATTTGTTAAGGGTAGGTGATTTTAAGCCTTTCCAGCAAGCTAGAAACATGACACAAGTAGAGGCTCCCTCATCCAAGATAGTTCAGTGGATTCGCTGATTATGAACAACAACATTGATTTGAAAAGCTAGTTGGTGGGAGAATCGAGGCTGATGATCATCCAGATTAAATGTGAGGTTATTAGATGACTCAGGATCAAAAGCGTCGATGGTAGCCAAGAGCATTCTATGTTGACTGGGACAGTGTTGTAGAACTTCCAGTGCAGACATAGCACACGGTGCTTGAGACAAATCTTCAACGATGTTGTAGTTTTGGGCAGCCCATGAACTAGGATTAAATATGGATTTCTGGATAGTGCTATTAGGAGGGTGTAAGATAAAGTCAAACGAAGTTTTCTCGATTTGGAGTGGACTAGACGGAGGGCTGGTAGACGGAGGGCTAACGGAAGATGGTGGTGGGTCTGGTAAAGAACTGTTAGTGGTCTTCGGCTTATCAGGTTTAATAGGTGTGTCATATGTCGTAGTGCGAGTGGTCAGGTTGATCCCATTAAACATGTAAATGTCGGTGCTTATCGAGGCCTCATCATGGGATTGGCTGGAATTGTCCCCTGGAGTGGGGGTTTGAGAAACCAAGGATTGTTGCTGTGGAAAAGGTTGAGTAAGCACAATGGGTTGTGGATTTCCTTTAAAAATCTTGGCCACTTGATTGCGATGTGGAAAATCTCAGGTGTAGTGATCATCACCACAAATGAGGCACCGGAATTTCGGTTGCCGTTGTGGTTGTTTTCCGGCAGAAGGGTTTTGAGTTTTATTTTTTGGTTGTTCATTGTTATTATTTTTCTTTGGTTTATTTCTTATCTTCTTCTTACCTCCAGATTGTTGTAAGGGGGCCGATTGGACTGCACTCACCTTAGAGAACCATGTTTGAGGGGACGTCGAAGAGGGTGTCGTTGAACTGGGAGCAAACATCGAAGCGGACCGCTGGGTTGTTCCAGTCGACTAGGAAGTAGATTGGGTTTTGACAGAGCCAATAACACCATCCGCGTGCGAGGTAGATGATGGTTTGGATGGATCAGTAGTGGCGCGGGTAGCATTTGGTATCAATTCGTACAGAGTACCTGATTGTGAATAAACCAAATCTAGGTACTTAGCTCGAGAAATATCTTCTTCCTCGGTGACTACACCACCCATGGAAACATCACGAGCAATCGGGGGTAGCAGTGATTTAGTGAACCATTCTGCTAATAATTGGTCAGGGATGATCGCTTTGATTAACCTTCGTCGTCGTCTCCATTCATGAATATGATCAGAGATATGGATAGAGTTCGTCTGACGGAGGGAGGTCAATAGTTCGATACCCGTCTCGTATTGAATGGGTAATTGGAAGTGTGTGAGGAAATACATGGCAAGGGAGTTGAAATCTTGAAAAGAAGCCCATGGTAGTTCAATATACCATTTTTTTGCTAAACCAGTAAGTGTTCGTTGGAAAAGATGAAAACGTATAGAACCATCCATGAGGGAGTTGGATGAACACCACAAATGGAAAGTCATTACATGGTTGTTTGGGTCTTCTCCGGACTTTCCGTCGAATTTTGGAATATCAGAAGGAAGTTTAGCTGGAATAGTTGGCCAAGCCTGGGAATGAAAAATAGGATCATTCATTAATCGAGACAAGTTTGGGAGATCCAGAGTCGCAAGGAAAGGTAACTATTGGTTAACCTGTGGGTTGTACTGGTGTGGCATAGGAATACCAGTAGGACCATATACTGGGTTAGGTGGATAATTGTAACCAGTGGGTCCTCCTACATAATATTGATTTTGACTAGGGTACACAAGATTTGAGGGGGTTTTAGAAACATGGGAGAGTGGAGGATAATTAGATGGGTTTTGGGGATTATAAGCCAGATTTGGCATTTGCCTATAAGGGGGGTAAACGTTTTGTCCAATAGGAGGGTATAGATGAGTCCTTTCAGGAAGGATAGGTTTTTGTAGAGTCTGAGGATTGTGTCCTCCTGAGAACTGTGGGTTTCCCGGAAAAGGAATATTCCATGGATTGGGTGTTGTAGATGTATTTTGTCCATGCGGTTGATGGTGGGTTCTGGTTTGAGGCTTCCCCCCAGCATGAGGTTTCCCTCCGAATGGGGGTTTTCCGGCGGGAGGATGCCCCCCAAAAGGAGGTTACCCTCTGAAAGGAGGTTGGCCCCCATGAGGGGGTTGCCCCCCAGCATGAAGTGGAGTTCCTGGAATTTGGGAACCAGACGTAAACAAATGACTAGTGTTTCTTGATGGATTAGAGCCACCAAGACCGGTCCCTCCGGGTTGTTGTATAGGTATAGAACTTCTGGGCATAACTTGGGTAGTGGTGACGATGGAAGGATTCAGTGCTCTGTACCCAAAAGGAAGTGATGAGGAAGGTCTAGGTGCTAGTGGTGTGCCAATTGCAGCTTGGCTAACCACTACATTACCGGCAGGGATAGTCGGAACGTGAGGGACCATTGTAGAATGGGTCATCTGGAGAGAAAGGGTGGAACTCAGGCCAAAGGATGGCATGTTTGGATCAACATATGGTGTAGTTGAAAAGACGGTGGTACCGGTAAAATGATCTAAGGGTATGGTGTAGGTAATAGGCATATCGACACCTATTCCTGTTCTGTAAAGATCCCGCACCGTGCGCGGTGGGCTTTGAACAACATCTAAAGTCCAAAAGGGGTCTTCGACTAGAGGGTTTGAATGGGACCCAGTCAGAATTTTAGAAGGATTAATAACAACAAATTTGTCAGCTGAATTCAGGTGGAGAACACGCCTCTCGTATCCCTCAGGAATGTGGAAAGCCTTTGGAGACTCTGAAACAATTTGAAAATTCTCTAAAGGGGTGGGGACTTCTTCCTAGGGGGGCGGTAATGTTTTGAACCTCGCTCTGTTGAGGAGATCCCTCCGTGGAATGAGGGGGTAGAGGGGTAGTATTTTCCATATTTTCTGGAGGAAGTCCCTGTATCCTACGCAAACAACGTGGATGGTCGATGTTGGAGAAAAATAATTGATGAAAGAAATCTATGGCCAACTACCGAAAAGAAACATCATATGCTAATAGAATCTTGGAATCCAAACCAAGCAAACAAAACCTTCTTTCGATGTCCGTGCTAGTTGGTGATGAAATCCAACGTCGCATGATCAAGTCAAGAAGGGGATGGCATATGGTGGAATAGTTACAATGGCGAGTTGCTTAATGGAAGTTCACCTTGGTGTAAGATTCCACGCAATAATTGTGGATTTACCCTCCAAGGAGCCCGAGTGAGTTTGGCCAATGTCTGCTCCAGGTACAGTGAGACATCCCTTCACTGTCACCTTGTGTAAGACCCTAAAGATTGTGGCTACTAAGGTCACCAACTCGCAGTCAGTTCCTGGGCAGGTACAATCGACAATCCAGTCAGAACGTAAGGGCAGGGTATCTAGCCCGAAATCAACTTGAAAGGATTCCACTCAACATTGTGTGTATACCTTTAAGCGATCCCCATAATATGGTCCGACTACTATAATCAGTCAAACCACAGAGGGATAATCTCCCTAGCCTTCCTGAGTGCGACCTCGTGCGTAACCCCTGTGTGAGAGGGGGGTCCCAGAAAACTTATATGACAATTGGGTTTGACTCTCCCTGACTCAGGATGCTAATGCTTGTTTTGGAGACTTTGGAGAGTTATGCTTACATCCTAATCCAAAGTTCTAATCCTAGTCTAATGTTGGTGGAATACCCAGAGAATAAAAAAAAAAGTTCTAGGTAAATTTTTAATTAGCGTTTATTTTATAGTTGTTCTTTACTCAAGGGGTGTATGAAAGTGAAATTGGTGGTATGATGACTCAATTCCCAAAAATGCATGGAAGATGATAAGCATTCATTTCTTTTCAATGAATGTCTATTTAAGGGAGAGAGAGAAAGTTGTTTCCACTATCAAACACTAATATGAATCATCCTCAAATCAATTGGTTCTCAATCGAATACAATGCAATGCTAAAACATTTTCAAAAACACCTTCTAATATGCAAACCGATCACTAAAATGTATCTTTTGTCGTTTGTATGTGAATGATGATTCAAAGCAGAAAACTTATCTTACTAACTACTCTTTTAGATCAAGGAGATTCAAACAAGTGTAAGTAGATTTCGCACAAATTACACACACCCTCTTGCTATGATTGAAACAAGAAGAAAATAGAAAACAAAAGATAACAAATCAAAATCAAACAATTCACAAAAAAAGAGAGATCAATGACATCAAAGAACCAAATGAGAAGAGTCACAGACTTCTAAAGTCCTTCACTAGAGTTCCCGCTCAGTCGGATGGGAGAGAAGAAAGCAATGGATTGATTTCAAGCTTTCAACAGCAAAAACTCAAAATAAGGAAGAAGGGCATAAAATCTGAACAACAAGGTGTTTTCTTCTCAGGAGGAAGTATGTTAAAGTTCAATCAGAAGAAGCATTGAATCACAAAGCAGCTCAACAAGTGATAAAAACAGGGTTTGAATCTCAAAAAGTGGAAATTTTGAAACGATTTTGTGCGAAAAGGGGCTGGCACTCTGGTGTAAGGGACACCAAGGCATTATAAAGCTTTGTCTAGCACCTTAAGGGAGCACTGGCACTCTGCTAACAAGGTAGGGGAGCGTTGGAGTCCTAAAACTCAGAAAAAGGTCCCAAAAACCCAAAATTTCAGTCAAATTTCGACAAGCAAGCTGAATGTGATGGGGTAAAGAGTCAATCAACATATGAAATCAAACATATGGGGTGGACGCAGTCTGAAATCAATAAGGGGTAAGACAAGGTCTACGAGGAGAAATGAAAACTGAAAAGTTTCGATTCGATCCCCAGTGGAGTCACTAGTTTCTGTTGAAGGAAAATCTCCCTGCAGACAGGTAGATCTCCTCTTGGGAGTTAGACTCTAAACTCTCAAGATAGAAAATGCTTATCATGGTCACTGAATTCCTTTTAAATCTAAGTGGACTAGTGTGAAGAGGAAGGAGAAGAGGAGTACCTTTAATCGACGTTTGTCCCTGCACGACTCGAGTTGAGCTCCAATCTTTCGCTCCTCGATGAATCCTGTAGACAAACAAAGTATGACCACTTCCTACTCTATCAAGATTAGTCTGAAATAGACCTATATACTTAGAGACAAATTCATATGATATCCAACATGAATTAGAAAGAAACAGGCCAAGCATGTCATATTGATGAGGACAAGAAAGTTACTTACAGTCGTAGATGGAATGCGACAGTTCTGCCAAATCCTCCTTGTCTAACCCTTTCTTGAAAGATCCACGATCAGAATGATGATGGCTTTGCTGATTGTTCTTAACTTTGCTATGTCTTTCCTATGGGATCGTAGGTTCCTTGCTTCCAATTCCCCTCTCTTTTACCATAAGAAACCTTGTTTATATAGCCTTGGATAGGCTTAACAATTTGAGATATCTTAGGAGTGAGTTGAGGGTTTTTCTCCTGCAGTTAAGGATCCTCCTTAAGATCATGGTCTAACTAGGGATTTGAATCCAACTGCCTCTAGGGATGGAAGATATTTTCCCCCCATTCTCCTCAATAGACCAACTACTGCTCAAAATAGGTAGTGCTCCCTTGAAAGGGGTATCAGGGTGCTATAACGGTCCCCAGTAAGGCTTAGGGCAGTGCCAGTGCTCCTAAATCTACCAGCACTCCCTTAGAGGGGTTGTGATAGCGCTATAGTGCTCCCAAGTAGTGTGAGGGGGGCGCCAGTGCTCCTAAAGGAGGTATAGGGGAGCACTCACCTCTGAAAACTAGGTTTTGAGGGTTCTTTCAAATGCTAAGAGGTCCACAAGCCCAGTCAACCATTCTCCTTCTTGCAAATCAAATGTTTGATGTGTGTCAAGTGTCATTCTTATGTCGCTATAGGAACGACAAGGAAACATGTCTTTCTGACACTTGTGAGCAAAATGCGACACCTGCGACACTTAATGACGACACCCGCAATACTATCGAAGTGAGTGATTTTGATGTGTAACACTTCTTTACTGTGATTGACTGTCTCACCTTTTCTGCTAATCCATCACTTATTCCCAAAGAATCCAATAGTTATCTTTCCCTTTGAGAAGACGTCTTATAAATTGTTCATTGATCTCTATCTTTATGAACAGACCCCATAGCCCAATGGAAGTGTGAAACCTTTTCCAGCCAATCTACAGAAAACTCCAAGGACATAACCTATTCTGCATAACTAGCCTAATATCCTATTTCAAACAAATCTAAATTTGATAGAGAGATCCCTGACTCGAAGCGGTTTTGATGTTGCCTCTGTGACTGTCTCCACAGCCTTAGGCAAATTACAGAGTGCTAATAGAATGGTGACTCCACTGGGGAACCTTMTTGAGTAGTACACTTCAAAGTTCCATATCTGATCACTGATGGTGGACAGTGAACAGACACAAGGAGGCTGAGATCATTCACCTGGCAACTCCAAATTAGCTCCAGATAGTGCCAACTCAAAGACTCCAATGGAGGAAGAACCTGAAGGATGACCAAGCAGGCTAGAAAGACCAGGTACTCAAGCTCAAATTGTATTCATGATATTATTGGTTTAATCTGCAATTACTTTCTCTCTTATCATGATCCTATTCCAGAGTATATTGTTGAAATTCAGGATGATCATTTTCAACCTGAAGAGCCTCAAGAGACTAAACCCCAAATTGTATATTATGTACATACTCATACACCTATGCACATCCCAGATGCACCTGTAGAAACCCTAGTGAGACATAAGACTCCGTCTTTATCTCCTATTCTTGCTAAACCTCTGGATGGTTGTAAGCCTCTTGCTTCACCTCCTGTACCTGCCAAAATCCCAGACATATACAAGCCCCTAGATTTGCCTGCTATCCTCCATGAATTTCCTGCAAATTACACCAATAATCTACCCAGGTTTGATGGAGAGAATGCCAATATTATTGCTGAAAAGCATATCCAATGTCTTGAGGATTTTCTTGACCTCTTTGAGGTAGAAGATGATGATGTCTGCATCAGAATGTTTGCCCTTTCATTGGGAGTTAAAGTCAAGAACTGGTTTAAAAATCTCCTAGATGCAAGCATTAACAATTTCCATCAGTTTGTGCAAGTTTTCCTAGATCGATGGGTGATCATGGGAAATGTCTTTCTCACCCTGGAAGAGTATGACCATTTGAAAAGATAGCCAGGGGAAACATTACAACTTTTTTCAGCAAGGTTCAATAAGGTATATCATGCAATGTCTGTTGATATAAGACCACCCCAAGGATCATCCCACTTGCACTTCCCAGATGCCTTCGATCCTGAGATGGCATTCCAATTAAGAGAAAGGAACATTGCAACACTTGAAGAAATGCAGAACATTGCAGTTGATGTGGAGGCCAACTTGCTAATCAAAAAGTCAAAGGTAAAAAACAAAGAAAATGAGCAGTTGAAGTTATCAGAAGCTAAACTGGACATTTTGGCCAGTGCCATGGAAGAGATGATGCAGAGGATCACCAAGAAAGATGAGCATGCTGTCCAAAGACATCATGTTCCATTGACATTCACTATTCCCAAACATTTTGTTGTTCATCCTTGGTACCATGGTTTGGATAATGATTCTTTCTTGTATTCAATTCACAACACAGTCAAAGATGAAGCTCCATGTCAACTTGCAGAGGAACAACCAGCTGATATGATGTGCATGTTTGATGGCATTTACTGCTTGGATAATCTACCCAAGTATGATCAGTATGATGATGATCATGAGGCTGAAATAGAGGTGGATTGTTCAAAGAAATCAACCACATATGAATGGGAGGAAAAAGATCATTTACAGTTCAGATATGACAATCATCCCTTGCACAACAGTCATGACAACGATGAGGAAGAGGCAGAAAATTTCAAAGTAAGGGAAAAATAGTTGCCCTTATGTTTCTCTTCTTTTCAATTTTTGAGAGGAAATTGTAAGAAAGTTGTCAATAGTAGAGAGGGAGAATTTTCTAGTCAACTAGGTGAAGATGTCATTGCTGATGTGGAGGCTGTTCTAAATCCAGAGTTGCATCCCTTTACCAACTTTGATTTTCAAATTTCAGAGGAAAGATTAAAGCCTGAGGAAAATTATGAGTTAATCCAAAACAACTCTGTACCATTATGCTTTAATTCATTTTAGTTTTTGAAAAAGAATCTTGAGTATATGCTAAAGGATAAATACACAGAAAATCAAGAAGTTGTTGTGGAACCAATGCAGCAGTCAGTTCAATTTCTACAGGATCCAATATCTGATGTGTTGGATGACTGGTGTTGTCAAAGTCTTCCTCCATCATCCAGCTATGGGATAAAATGTTGTTATGATATTGACATGATCATGCAGTCAACTTCATTGTCTTTTTCAGCAGAAGTCGCATTACAAAGCCCATCAGAACATTTGCTGCCATATTAGAAATTTTTTGAGGATCTAGACGACGTAAATATAGTACCAAATCATGAGGTTGAATTGGTTGATTTTGAACATCAGGAAATGGGTCACGTTTATCATGATCTTGTAGTTGCCTATATGGAGAAATTTTTCTTTTCAGAATACCCATTGGTTCCCAAAGTCTCTGGAATTGTCCACAAACCCAGGATTTTGTGTTGTAAGGATCATGTTGGAAATCAGTATGGGTTGCTCGTGCAAGTTCTATTTCTGATATTGATTAAAAACATTGAAAGAGCAGAGTTGTTAGAGAATTTGCTTGACTGGTTGCATTGACATTATTGTATAATTTAGAACGACAAAATTATCAGTAGCATAGGGTAGGTAGGAAAAATGAATAAGCTCAGCATTCTGAGCATCTCTTTTTCAAGAGTGTTTATTTTAATTTGGTTTCAGTTGCAAGATCAAAACAGGTGTAGGTTGCAGAATAAGATTTTAGGATCAACCCAATTGATAAAGAACTGGTCTGCATGTTCAGAGGTATGTGGTTCTTGACACCTCCTGAAAGAAGCTGCCATCCCCAGGTGGAGCCACTGTTATAACCCTATAATTCATAGTATCATCTGGTGACTGGAAATTTTTTCACTCTCGGTGTATTTTGGCTTGCAAATAATATTTAATTTCTGCAAATTATTTTCAAGGAAAGGAAAAGAAAAGAAAATTCATGATTGTTGATGCTAAGTGGTGTTTCCTAACCCCATGGAGACAAAAGCAACAGAAGTAGTGCACAAAAACCACAAAAAGCACTAAGCCAAAGTTTTTGCTACATTCGCTCCTGGAGAATAAAGAATGTGCTTAGATTGACGGTCAATATAATGGCACGTAGATCAACGGCTAACAGTGGGTTCTTCTTTTAACGGTGGGGGGTGGGGTTCGGAAAGGTGACTAAAAAGTGTGCACAGATATATGGTCATCGTGACAGCATGCAGATGGACGGTCTACAGGCGATTCCAAATCCCCCCCGACCATTCTGCCTTTAACGGTTGGGGGGGTGGTCCGGAATGAGGCATTTTTCTTTGGTGGCCCCTATCCCAACGTGTCATCCATCCATTTCGCCTGATCCTCCATCACCTCTTCTGCATCCTTCATCCGCCTCTGCGCCACTTATTCCCTTTTCCTTTCATCCCTTAGCCACATCTCGTCCACCACCCATCCAGGAATAATCAAACTTAGGATAAACAAAAATAACAATAAATTTAATTAGATTAAATAATAAATGTTCGTATAGTTAGAATAGGTTAAACTAGCTAATAACTAACTAGTTAATAATATATTAATTATTAATTAGTTAATTAGTTAATAATTAAGTTAAAAATCAAAGTTATTAATTAGTTTAGAGTTGGATTAATTAATATTAAATAAAAC
>ML780424.1:446371-458162 GCA_009831015.1 Picea engelmannii | reverse complement strand
GGGCTTGAGATTCACCATAAATTCCTTGGCCAAATTAATAATAAGGCTTGTGCAGTGACCTCCAACATGATATATTTGTTTTTAAGTACACTAGAGTTGCGAGCCCACCACAATATTTGAACCAATATGGACAAAATCCCCTCATTGTTTCACCGAAGTGTCTGATAACCAGTCCTTTAAGCAATCTTCTAGTTTTTCTTTATACCATGCATACTTCGATTTGAGCTTCGTCTTCACTATCGATGCCACCTGAAATTCATATGGACAACCAATGAAGATGTGAGAAGGGGATTCTTTGTTATTTTTACATAGAGCACACCTACTAGGACCAACCCATCCTCTCTTTATGACGACGTCCCATGTTAAGCTTGTTATTCAAAGAGAGCCACAAAGATATATCTCTCTTTAATGGAGCGTTGAGCTTCCAAAGGATGCTCCACCACCATTGTTTTTATCCTACAAACTTAGCCTCCATTTCAACTTTGTAAACTAACTTGGTCGTGAACTCCCTAGTGTGTGAGTTTTTAGACCCACATAAGATGTCATACTCGTCCTCTTTCAACATTATGTAATTGGATACCAACAAGACAATATAATGGTTCCATTCAACAACATCTACCCAAGCAAGATTGATGACCTCTACAATATTCCATCCTATTATCCCTAAAGGCAGAGGCGAATATGATTTGGCATCTTCCAAAGTATAAATGCTTGTTGAATGAATGGCCTGTAGGAGGGACTCATAGAAACAAAAATCATTTTTTGAACAAAGCCAAGGGTCTTCTCCTAGCCTAAATTTTCTATCATTTCCTATCTTTCACAAAGTCCATGAATCTACCAAGGAGGAGACTCAAACTAAGGCCTTCCACAAAATTGACCCTTTTGTTGATGTCTGAGGTTGCCTAAACCAATCATTCATTGTTTGACCAGGGATGTACATGGATTTCAGAGCTCTTCCCCAAAGAGAATTGCTACAGGTAATCCTCAATAAACTCCCGCTAGCTAGAGACTATGTAAATGTGAATACGTTCTTTAATCCCTGGCCTTCTAACTCCTTGTGAATGGCCACCCTACTCCATTTTTCCAATAAGATGCCATTGAACTTGCGGGCCCCAGATCGAAGGAACTAGAAATTCAACTTTCGAATTTTGGATAAGATTCCTTTAGGTACGACAATGATCGAGGTCTAATATATTGGTATACTTTCCAATACGAATTTCAACAACACTATTTTGCCTCTCCTTGATAACAATATGTTGACCTACACCGAAACCCTCGCCTCCACCTTTTTAACCATCCAGTACTAGTCAGTGAAACGATAAGTATCTGGCTTGAGAGAGAAGCCTAGGTACTTCAACCCACTCTCCAAATCTCTCTTTAGAAAAGGAAGAAGGATCTCGACTAGATGGGAGGCTTGATCAGACAAGTTGTGCAATATCAAGAAATATTTTTCCACATTGAATTTCATTCCCATAGACCTGCAAAATAGGTCCAATACCCCTTTTAGAGTGGATAGATGATCCAGATTTTATGATCAGAATGAAATGAATACATATTATTAATAGGTACTTAAAACAAAATAACAGAGATACAATAAAACTGGTTTTCTATTCAATAAGGAAATAAGCTAAAAACTGTAAAATGCAACAAAAACAAGATTACTAGAATGGTGGTGGCTTATCTCCGAGAAGAGATGTGACGACTGCACTCATTCACAATAATATGATTACAATGAGGCTCTGAAATCATTTTTACAATAAACAGGAATGCCAAAAACCCTAGACATCCAAAAACCTAACCCTAGGAGATGAAGCACCAAAAGTCATGTGGGCCCTGTTTGGGTAAGTTAGTACATTAACTTCTTGAGGTCGTAACTTTTGCATACGATCTCCGTTTTAGGCGTATGATATCCCGTTGGAAAGGTATCATTGAGGATATTAATTTTTGGGCCTCAATCATGCCATAGGATATCATTGAGAAGCTCGATCCCAAAAAAACTTCATTTAGGCCCTCAAAATGGCCCCGGAAGTTAAAACTGCTAAAAATAGTAAATTACCAAAATTGGTAGAAAATTGTTTTGAGCCAGTTGGAAAAGGTGGGTGGCCACCGATATCCACCTGGATCAATCCTCCCTCCTTAGGAATCAACGGTCTCCATTGCGTTGAGGTCCCCCATCAGATGAGGAAATTTCTGCTGAATTTGGCTCGGGGTGAGCCACTTGCCTTGGTGCAGGAGCTTCCCTGCTTTAACGACTCGATAAAGATGGATCCTTTGCTGTCAAGTGCCATTGATATGTGTGTCCACAATCTGATCACTGGATTCTTGTTGTATGCAGTCAGGGTTGAGCTCTGTTGGTGTCAACTGTTCTGCTACTTCTGAGGTGTCTAATAATGGCGGGAAATAAGGGCGAAGGAGATCCACACTGAACACTGGGTGCATGCCAAGGAAAGGAGGAATGTTGATCTAAAAAGAATTATCCCCTATGACCTTGGTGATGGTGTACGAACCATAACAGAGTGGTCGAAGCTTCCAATGGGGTTATGTAAGGCATTCTTTCTGCAAGTGAAACCAAACTTTGTCGCCCACATGAAATTGATGTGGCACTTGATGTTGATCATGGCACTGTTTGTACTTGTCATTAGACTTCTGTAGGATATCCTAAAATTGTTGGCGGATGTGATGGATCTGCTCAATAAACTGGGTAGCTTTGTCAGCTTCAGTTGGAGCAGGAGATGAGTCGGTCGAGGTGACTACAAGGGTAAGTGAAATATCTATGGGACCCAATGGTTGGAATCCCAACCCCACCTGAAAGGGTCTATGGCCAGTTGAGCTATTCAAGTCTTGGTTGTAGCTATGTTGTACATAAGGACGACTCTCATCCCATGTGCGAGGGTGCTGCAAATTATACATGCGAAGGATATGCACAATAATTTGATTTACAACCTCGGTTTGGCCATCTGTTTGAGGGTGGAAGGCCATGGATTTGGTGAGCTTGGTGTCCAATAGTGACCAGAGGCTTGACAAGAATGTGTTGAGAAATCGACTGTCCCAATCTGAGACAATGGTTTGTGGGATTCCAAAATGTACCCAGACTCGTTCAAAGCAGAGCTTGGCAGTGGCCTCTGCTGTGATGTTCTTCTTCCAGGCAACCAAAATCGCCATCTTAGAAAAGCGATCAACAACCACAAACACACAGTCATTTCCATGCTTGGTGGATGGGAGGCCCAACATGTAGTCCATTGAGATGGATTCTCATGGTGTGTTAGGAGTAGGAAGAGGGGTGTACATGCCTTGTTTCTTAGTGGTCGGTTTGGCAATCGCACAGGTAGTGCAGGACCTGATATAGTTGCTGACCTCCTTTCGAAGTTTCGGCCAATAGAAATGTTTCTGTAGCATCGCCACTGTCTTTTCGACACCGAAGTGTCCTACCACCCGACTGTAGTGGGCTTCCTAGTTCAGCTTCGCTCGCTTTCTTGATGGAACATAGATATGGCCCAGATGACACAACAACCCATCTTGAAGATGGAAATTATCGACAACTATGTTTGCCCCCAACATTTGGTAGGTGGTGGAGAAGTCTGGGTCTATCTCATAGAGTTGGGGCCATCCAGAGGTCTCATGGCCGCAAGAGTCTAGCACCGTTGTGAGTGCCGCAAATGGCAGTTTGCTAAGGAAATCAACAACGTGATTGGTGCTTCATGTTTTATACTTGATGTTGAGGTGGAATTGCTACAAGTATGCGAACCACTTTTGATGGCGGTCATTCTGTAATTTTCCTTGTGTCTGCATGAACTGTAGTGGCTTATGATCAGTGTGGATGACTGTCTCCTTCCCAAGAATGTAGTGTCTTCATTGACGACAGGCTTGCACAATGGAGTACATTTCTTTGTTGTAATTAGGGTACTTACAGAGAACATCTGATAGTGTCTCACTATGATAGGCCACGGGGTGGCCGTGTTGAGTGAGAACGGTGCCCAAAGCATAGTCAGAAGCATCTGTCTCGATCTGAAAGGGATGCTGCAGGTATGGGGGTGAAAGTACTGGGGCTGAGCACAAGCACTGCTTCAAATCATCGAATGCTTATTTTTGTGACTGACCCCATGAAAATTTCTCCTTACCACCACCCCTGGTTATTTGGCTGAGGGCCCATGCAATATGGGAGAATCCCAACACGAACCTACGGTATAAATTGGCAAGGCCCAAGAAGCTCCGGAGCTTAGTGAGTGTGGTTGGGGTTGGCCAGTCACAGATGACTTGGATCTTATATGGATCCACATGTACACCATGTTGATCAATGATGTAGCCCAGGTAATGGACACTATCCATGCCGAAGGATAATTTTTCCAAGTTGGCGTATAGCTTGTGTTGTCGCAGGGTGTGCATAACCTGTTGAATATCCTGCAAGTGTTCGACCCAAGTCTTGCTGTAAATGAGAATGTCATCCAGATACACCACTAAAAAATTATTGGTGAATGGTCACATGATATCATCCATCATCCTCATGAAAGTGGCTGGCGCATTTGTCGAACCAAAGGGCATGACCAACCATTCAAAAAGGCCTTCCTTTGAATTGAAGGCAGTATTCCATACATTTGTCTGTTCTATCGGGACCTGGTGGTAGCCAGACTTGAGATCAATCTTACTGAAGTATTTGGCCCTGGTGAGTTGATCAAGGAGGTCATTGATTCGGGAAATCGGGTACCAGTTTCTGACTGTGATTTTATTCAGAGCTCGGTAATCAATGCAGAGTCACCAGGTTCCATCTTTCTTTTGCAACAACATGATTGGGATCCCACAAGGTGATGAGCTGGGACAGATGTGACCCTTGTGGAGCAGTTCTTGGATATGTTGCTTGATCTCCTCATTCTCTAATAGAGAGCGGTGATAGACTAGCCCATTGGGAAGCGATGTGTTGGGGGTCAGATCGATGGAGTGCTTGACCTGGCAGTGCAAAGGTACCCCGGTAGGTGAGGAGAAGATATCCGAGTATTCTTCCACGATGTTATCTACTTACTTCTGCTGTGTGGAGAGGTCAGCCGCAAAGACCCTAGATGTGGTTGTGATATTTCTCTTATTCTGAGAGAAAATCACAAAGAAGACAAACTTCCCCATCTGAGAGATGACCTTCCAGCATTGCTTAACAGAGATCAAGAAAATAACACTAGGTGGGACTGCCTGGGGTATCCTGTACAATTTCCTGTTCAAAGTAATAATAACACTACGAGGCCTAGACTCATATACAACATGGTGTTTCCATAAATAATGTTTTCCCAAAAGAACATCACAAAATTCGAGAGGAGAAACATCACACAATACCTCATCTTTGAAGGGCTTGATGTCGTACGACAACTGACACTGTTGGCTAACGCAGAGATCACTTCCTTGGTAGAGCCATCCAATGGTGTAGGGTTGTGGGTGTGGTGTTTTTGATAGAGCCAACCGCTTTATGACCTCTGCTGAGATGAGGTTCTTCTGGCTACCGCTATCAATGATGAGGTGCAACGAGGTGCCTTTTACCAACATCTGTGAATGGAAGAGGCACTCTCCTTCTTTTGGCTCGTCTGGTTCACTAGGCTGGAGCTTGGTGGTAGCAACGGTGGCACTAGGTTTTGCATCAATGATTTGTCTTCCCCTTTCTGGTTCTAGCTCAGAGTCAGAACCCACATCTGATTCAAAGGCTTTCACTTTGGCCACCAACAACTGCTTTGAGAGACAGTCAGCAGTGTTATGCCACGGGCTCTTATGGAAGTCGCACCACTTCCCAGTATCTTTCTTTGTCTTTCTGGTGTCCTTCCTTTCTTGCGGCTTGGGCTGGTTGTCTTGATACTGTCCATATTTTCTCTATCCTTTGTTCTATGGGTTGGGGCCGCCCTTTATTGGATTTTGTTGTGAGGGGTTCCCAGGCCCAAATTGTTGCGTCTTTTGTTTGAGCTTCTACTCGATTTTGACAGCATATCGGTAGGCCACACCCAAGGATGAGATGTCCAGAAATTCCATCTCGGTATGGATGCATCTATGCAGAGCACCACGATACTTGAGCACCAGATGCCACTTTGAATATTTGATACCTAGCTTGGTGTGCAAGGTATGGAAGATATTTGTGAAATCTGGCACTGCTTGGTCTCTTTCTTGCCGCAGTGTGGTCCATTTGGTATACAAGTCATAATAACTTCTGACATGGTATTATTGTTCCTTAATAACATCCCTGAAGGATTCCCAGGTGGCCATGACTGTAAATAATGGGGGTTCCTTTGTTTCCTTCTGCTCATAGAAGGTTTCCCACCAATCTTTGACATGGGGAACAACTTTGAGGAGCGCAAAAGTAATATTTTCTCTATTCGAAAATTTATGGACAGAAAAATAACCTTCTAGTAGATTCAACCACTTGTATACAACATCTGCATCTATTTGACCTTCAAATATAGGAATATCAAATTTTGTTTGTACCTTGAAGGGGACAATGCCTCCGCTCGAAGAAGATGCGTCGCCTGTTGGTATCCACCAAAGGATTTGCGCGAAACTATCCATCATCTCGTTCGTCTTGCGTGAGGGCTTCCTTAATCAACAATTTGAAAGGATCTCCTGTGTTGTCATATTTATTTTCTCCTACCATGAGAGGTCGCTTGGGCATGTGAGATCTTTTTTCCTCAAGAGAAACAAGCTCGAGACCCAACTCTTTGTACTCTGACCTCGTTGGGGACATGCATTAAGACAACAAGGAGAAGACCACTTTGATACCACTAATCTGGATTTTATGAGCAGAATGAAATGAATACATATTATTAATAGGTACTTAACACAAAATAACAGAGATACAATAAAACTGGTTTTCTATTCAATAAGGAAATATGCTGAAAACTGTAAAATGCAGCTGAAAGAAGCTTGCTGGAATGGTGACGACTTATCTCTGAGAAGAGATGTGACGGCTGTGCTCATTCACAATAATATGATTACAACGAGGCTCTGAAAGAATTTTTACAATAAACAGGAATTCCAAAAACCCTAGACATCCAAAAACCTAACCCTAGGAGATGAAGCGCCAAAAGTCATGTGGGCCCCATTTGGGTAAGTTAGTACATTAACTTCCCCGGGTTGTAACTTTTTCATACGATATCTGTTTTAGGCGTATGATAACCCGTTGGAAAGGTATCATCGAGGAGATTCATTTTGGGGCCTCAATCACACTATAGGATATCATTGAGAAGCTCAATCCCAAAAAACCTTCATTTAGGCCCTCAAAATGGCTCTGGAAGTTAAAACTGCTAAAAATAGTAAATTGCCAAAATTGCCAGAAAACTGTTTTGAGCCAGTTGGAAAAGGTGGGTGGCCACCGATATCCATCTGGATCAATAGATCCTTTAAATAAACTAGGGAGAAGAAGATCATGTTATTAACAAATAGTATATGAGAGATGGAATCTCGAGCTGAAACATTTATGCCTTTGATTTCCCTGGTCCTCTTTGCTTCTGATATCATCTTGTTGAGAGTTTCTATTACTATAAGAAATAAGAAAATAGACAACGAGCATCCATGTCAGAGCCCTCGAGAATCTCTAATGAATCTGGAGGGGGATCCATTGATTAAAACAACAAAGGACATCGAATGGATGCATCCCACGATCAAATTTACTATTGAAAGCTCTATTCTCAATTGTAATAAGTTCAGATGAAGGAAGGTCCATATAACCTGATCAAAATATTTGGATATGTCCAACTTGATGACTTCCACCTCATAATTTAAACATTTTATAGAGTGGATGGCCTCCTGAGTGACTGCCACCATGTCATGTATTTTCATTTGTTGCAAAAACCCAAATTGTTCTTCAGAGATGACTTCGCTGAGGAGAGGCTTTAATCTTCTTGCAATAACTTTGGTCATGATTTTATATATCATGTTACAACATGATACCAGTCTATAATCCCCAAAAGAAATGTCATCTTATTTTTTAGGGATTAAAGATATAAATGTGGAGTTGAAAGATCCCGTCATTTTCCCAGACCTTTGGGATTCTCTCACCACCTTCAACAAGTCTTCTTTTATCGATTCATAAAAATAAACATAGAATTCTACTGTAAATCCATTTGGGCCAATGATCTTCCCTCTCTACAAGGATAAAAGAGCATCATGAACTTTTGACTCTGACTCCTCTTATGTTAGAGATTGGTTCATTTCCTCTAAAATGACTGGTGTGAGTTTGGATGTCAGCTTCAATATCTCTCGGATCAGGCAATCGACCAGTTCTTAGAAGATATTATGAAAATGGAGAACCCCTTCTTCAACCTTGTATTTTAAGGAGTGCACCAATGATCCATCCACCGCTTCAATTTCCCATATAGTATTTGATGTTCTTGTGATAGTTCGCAAACTGATGAAAAAACTTGGAGTTATTGTCCCCTTTTTTGATCCATAAAGATCTTCTCTTCAGATGCCAAGTTTGTTCTTCTTTTTCAAAGAGAGAGTGACAAGTATCCTCTAGAGATCGTAGCTAGGAAATCCGTTCCTCTGAAATGGGATTTCTTATGAATTCCTTATGAAGCTGGGCTATTTTCTCCTCAACCTCCAACAATTGAGCTTTGGAATTGCTTGTATAAAATTTTATCCACCTTTTTGTTGCCTCTTTAACTTTGGCTAGGTTTCTAGCAAATTGACACATTAGGGACGAAGGATCAGAATAAGAAAGATGCTTCCACATATTCTCTATCGATAATTAGTTTCCACCAACCATACAAGATTGAATTTTAAAGAAGACTCAGGAGTCTCACCTACTAAATCGAGCTTGAAAATGATAGGCAAATGGTCGGTGTTCACCCAAAAATCTTCTTTGGGCTCAACATGGTGTTTAACACCTTCATTCCTCCACAAGCAACCCTTTGTGCTACGGTTCCAGTCGAAGACAATGGCGGGGGTCATAATTACTATGGCCTCTGCCCTTGAAATAGTATCAGTTGGCTTCCTTCAGAGGGTTTTTATCTAAGTATGTAAAGAATTATCGGGCACTAGAGAGTATCAGGTAACAAGGTCAAGTCAGTTGATAACAATCCATGTTAGTTCAGGGTTGTTGCATTCAGTTGGGTTAGTGCTTCCATGGTTAGTTGAGGGATAGTAAAGCCAAATGGATATAAAATTCATGATCTTCCTTACCTGACTATAACATATTGGGAAGTAGTATAACAACCATTATCATCACTATGTCCATCAACATCTTAAATGATACCCAAACGGTCTCATCCCGACCTTACTTGGCTTGTTATGGAACCATGTTATTTTCCCATCAAGGGAGGCCTTCCCAGCATAATTTTTGAGTTATGAAACCATCCCACATTGTAATTCCTCATTTCAAGGCTGACCATTTCATATTTGATGAGCTAAGCACGCAGTTTGCAAAAAAATTATTGTTGGCCCCTTTCGCTTGTCACTAGGAGGGTTCACTAGGGGGGTCCGTGGGGATGGGGTCCTTTTGAAAAGAATAAAATAAAGTATGGTAAAAGTTTTGGAAAAAAATGCTTCCATATTGTATGGGTCAGGAAAATATTTCCAACGAGCTATCATGAGCCCAATTCTGAGTCCGTATGACCCCCCTATGGAGGATGCAAAGTTCACGTCACCCGAATGGCCAAAACCAATAGTTGTGACTTCCGAGTATGATTTTTTTCAGATATCTGTTTTTAAGGGAAAATAAAACCTAATTATGGTGTAGGGAAGTGAAATAAATTTCCAATGGTATATCCCATACTTGGTTTCGACCCCCAGTTGGTGAGAATGATCCTTCACAAGTTCATGACCACTTTTGGACACCAAATTGGTTGCAGTGTTTCGGGGTTTAAAAAATGGTTGGTAATGGGTTTTAAATCAGAGATTCGGTGATTCCACACTACAATGGACTCAGATACATTTCCAATGGATCCTAATTTTCCTCATTCTCACCTCAGATGGCCCGGTTAGAGCTGTCATAATTTTGTCAACTATTTCGGGCAAAGGGGGCCAAGCAACTTGCATAGCGGGGTTTCATGATAGATAAAATAGTCATTAATGGCCCCAAAACACAAATCTATGGCCATATTGTTGAAGTAATCATTGATACCTTTTCAATGATATTTTTTTTGCCTTGATTGGATATCGTATGATGATGTGGCACCTTTTGCAAAATTGGGTGTCATGTAACTATTCCGGGCCAAACTTGAGGGGTGAGGTGGAATTATTTCAGATTGGTGACCACATATTCTCAATGGAATCATTGAGACCTTTCCAACGGCATGCTATACGTCCAATTCCGACCCCATCTCATCTGGCAACATTTTTTGGCTAAGCCAACTAGGTCATGGTCAAAAGTCAAAGTCAAAGTCAAACTTTGACTTGACACAATTTTCGAGGGAGATATTAAAAAATAGTGGAAAAATAAAAAAATCAGAAAAAAGAGAAAATTGAGGACATGATGCACATCCCTCATGCAAAAAATTGGAAATTTAGTTAAAAAAATAAAAATAAATAAACAACCCCCCCCCCCCNCTCCCCTCTCTCAAGTCATTTTGGCCAAGGGGAGAGGTGGCTCTACAACCTCGGTCTTCAATGGAAGATGAGGGGTTTCCAAATATAAGCTTCATATTTTCCATGGCAGCAGGCCAGGCCATACTCCATCCCCAAGCACATGGTACAGGTACTGATACCTCATTACCTCATCAACCTGTGATTTTTTTGCTTAGAAATGTCAAATTCGGTTATGGTTGTGGTGATTTTCTTCATGGTTCAGAATTGAATATTGATAGCTTCAGTCAATATGCTGGTTTTTATTCTTTCCTAGAGAGTTTATTGGGAAGGGAGAGGGGATTCGAACCCCTCTTGGGAACTAGGCCCAAGCCTCCAGGGCTCCCTTAAATATTTATAAAATTATGAGTTTTGATGAATATTCTAGCTTGTGCATGCTAAAATTGCATCCAGGGGGTTTGAAATCCTAACCTCCCCCCTTTCCCTTGCTCAGATGCCCAGATTTTTGGCTAAAAAACCAAAAAAGGAGGGGAGGTGGTTTGAACCCAAGACCTCCCATCCCTTTTCCATAGTTCAAAACTCACTTTTTATTTAAAAAAAATAAAAAAAAAATATGGATTTTTTTATGGTGGTCAACCACTTGTCCACCACTAGGGTGCCACCACCACGTTCAGACCTCTCCCCACACCAGATCTCCATGCACCTGCAATTCGGCCGAGCCCTCCCCGCGCCCACTCCACTCCATGATTCCCTCATTTCCCTCCACCTCACCTCCCTCCAAAACCCTGCACAGAAAACACCTCCTCCACCCTGTGCGCTTCTCCTCCCAGCTTCTTATCCCTCTATTTCCTCCTCCACCACAACCACGTTCTCCTCCAAACCCCACCACCTTCCTCCCTCCTTTGTGGTCTTCGTTCCCATACCCCTGCATGTTCCTTTTCCTCCTACGACCTCTTCCATTCCCTCCTCTCCTCCTTCCCATTACCCGTGGGCTCCCTCCACACCAACAAATCCCTTCCAACATCTCCTCTCCCTCACGCTACCATTCCCCCCCGTCCCGTTCCACCTCTCCATTCTTCCAAACACCATTGCTCCTCCCATTCCTCCATACCCTTGCATGTGCCTTTTCGTCCCTCCACCTCCCTTTTCCCTCTGCTCCTCCAACCACCACGCAGACCCTCCATTTTCCAGAACTGGGGTTTATATTATTTTTAATTTAAATTAAAATTTTTGTTATATAGTTCTTATATATATAGTTTGATTTGTTATTAAATTTTTAAATTTTATTATTTGTTTAAATTTTAGTTTT
>ML780424.1:432794-446258 GCA_009831015.1 Picea engelmannii | reverse complement strand
TATATAATATTTTTTTAATAAAACTAAAAATTTAAATAAATTTTATGTATATATTTAAACTATATAATAAAAATTTTAATTCCCCCCCAAGGTCACTGGGCTTTTTAATGCCATAACTTCACAATATAGAGGCAAAATTTCACCTGTAAATAGTCAAAACGATCAGGGCGAATTCAAGAATACAACGATGGAATTCACCTCCTCCAATTCAGCCTAGAATTTCAATGGCACGTCCCAAAGTGATAGAGGCTTGTAATTGGTCCAAAAGCACGCACCGAAAGGAGGCCTAATTGGGGGCCTCCAAGGCCAAATTGGGCCAAACAAGGAAAACCCATTTCAACTACAGGTATCCAGGACTGTAGCAGCTTGTAAATTCTAGTGCCCAACCCATAATTTTTCCTCAATTTCAAAGTTTTCCCTGATCATTCTCCCAACCAGCTCCTTCCCACATACCTTTCCGGGGCCATATCTTGCTCACCCAGAGTCATATTTGCGCCAAACTAAAGGAAAAAGAAAGGTATAAAATGAAGCTAGAGCATGGACACATCAAAACTCATTTTTTTGGCTGTTTGGTAAAGGGAAAAATCCTCCCAAAGTTCAGGCCCAGAGGGTCCCAAATCAAATCCATGCTTCGGTTAGCTCACAGGGAAACTTCTAGGAAGAAAAGGTGGGGTATAATCAAGTTTGAAAAGTGATTGAACAATGGGAATTTCCTTACATACAATGACCAAATCCCAAAGGCCCATTTCCCTCCTAAGAAACTCTTCAATTTCCCCACACCTTGGGGCTTCATCCCGGTGAATCCGACAACCGTGGATGGTCGGGAACTGTCCTAAGTCACCTCATCTACAAATACAAAACGTGGCAAAAATCAAAGAGTCTTTGGGATGACACAAATCCCAAGGAAAATGATGATGTGACATTCTATTTTTTGTCATTTTATGAAAATGAATTTTTGTAATAGTTTAGTCTTGCATGATTTACTTTTGGATTGTATACATTGTAATTAAAAGGTCAAATCAAATTTGATTTGATCCCTTTTGGATAAGATCCCTTTCGGATAAGTTTTCTTTTGATTAAAAACAAAAAAAACTTTAAGGGTTGGTCCACTTATTACTTTTCCAAAAGTGACAAGTGTCTTGTGACCTAACTCTAAGCCTTCACCTCTTCTTTATAAATAAGAGGGAGGACATTGTACAAAGGGTGGATGAATACAATAACAAAGCTCTGATGAAATTTTCCAAAGCTCTTTGTGTGTGTGTTACTTGTTAAATTTAAGTTGTTGGACATGTCACTTGTTGGTTAAGGGTTGAGGGGTAGTAGTAAATACTTGTTATGTTAGCTATCTCCAAGAGGGATTGGTTAGCTAGGTGTTTGTTGTTTCTTCCTTGGGTTTAACTTGATTTCATTTTCTAACAACTTTGTTTAACTTGTTTGACGTGTTTTAGTGCAGATTTTCTGAAGTATTCAACTGTTTTCAACCTTAGCTAGTGACCGGGAGTCCTAGTGCCCCTTAGGAAAACCCTTAAAGAAGACTCTTAGTTGGTTGTTCATGCTTTCTTGCTTATTTATCTCTTTCATGTAATTTTTTGCTATGATTTTCGATTACTAACCTTGCTGTCCCAAATAGGAAAATTGACCATTTTGGTCAATTTCCCCCCCTGGGACAACCATCTTAGTGGGTTGTTATTTATCTTTTATGTGTAAATTTATATCTCATTTATTTCATATATAATCACTAAAATTTCATTGCTTTCCTGCAAGGATATAATATGGTCACCGACTCTGCTTCTCCTAAGCGGTTGGGGACCATCTAAAGACATATTTGAGACAAAGGGGCCAATAGGACAGAGAAGAAAAAACTTCAAATCTGATCGAAAATCCACCCAATCACTCATTTTCACCTTAAATTCACTTGCACTCATTCTAAAATTTTTGGCACATGTACCCATGTTGATATGCTTTGCTTGTGTAGATAGTTTGAGTAGTTGGCTTATAAATTTATGTTTATAAAATCTGATTTGTACCTTCGTAAATAATCATCTCTGTCTCAAATTTAAATAAGTAAACTTCCAATTCCCATACATGGAACTAGTTGGGGCTTTCATGCATATGGAGGCCATGCCGCTCGCAAAGAGCATTAACCCATTCCTTTGGGTTGAATGGTATAATTGTTTACTTGTGATTAGTTGATTTTGTCATTCTTCATTGTATATTTTCTCATACACTAATCTACATGTGGTTGCCCCTAAAGGGGCCACACAAAAATCAACAAGCTAAAAACACTCAGAAAACCACAAAACACTTGAAAACAAAGCATGGGTCTGCTCCATGCACATTAAAAAATAACCTATACTATTTAGATATATGCATACACATATTATTTAACCGTGACATATATGTCACATAATTATTTACTTATTTTTGTATAAAGATTTAGATAGATTTCAATTTATTGACCAGGAGGCACGCTTGCGAAAGCGAGACGTGACCTTGCCACATGGATGGCCTGGTCCTTTATTTCAAGAAATTTCAATTTCATAGAATACTAAGTATCAAAGCTAGGGAGTCTTCATCAAGATCCCCTTGAAATTTGTCTAGTTAGTATAAATTTGAGTGGTCTTTCCTTAGTACCACACAATCAAGGAGTTGAATAGCTCAGCTTAGTTGGGATACTACACTGCTTGGGTAAGCTTAGCTAAAAATCCTGTTAGGGGGTCCTGGGCCTCTTCCTTTTTGCAAGTATCATTCTTCCATCGAAGCGGCTTTAAGAGCCCAAAAGAACTAGTGACGAGAAGAAACTAATCCTTGCTTCTTTGAACTGCATGGGAAAATCTTCAACCTAACCACCATGGTATACTAAGACTACTCTTCTTATACTAGTTGTCACAGTTCCGAGATGTGTTTTCTTGATCGAGATAACCTTTAAAACGATGTGGTGGCCGATGAATGTTTTAATAACTGAAAATTCACCAATAAAATACATTTTAAAGTCAAACCTTTTGTCAGTCCACCCTTCATCCATGAACATAAATTGCAGCTGTAAATACTCTCCCGAACATAACTGTAACAAATTGTAAAAAGGATTTCCATCTTCATTTACAACCCCCCTTTTGATTTGACAATTTTCTAGGATCACTTCTTGGGTCACATCGGGGAGTACCAAGCCATTCTGGGCTTGTTTCCCTGCCTTAAAGGCATTGAACAACTTGTTGTTTGCAATTTACAACCATCTAAAAAGACTTGGTTTTATCTTTTAAACTCACTTTCACCCTTATTTTTCACTTTTTTCACTTGAGGGATCCACTGGTCTATTGTCTAGAACCCTGGTTTACCCCGAGAACCTATTATGGGCCATTTTATAAGGCTTTAAGGGAGTGAACAGATCACTATTCACTTTGTTTAGTTTCTTGTCCTAAAAATCAACGGGCTTATTTTCATCCCATTGTCCATAATTTTCACCCCCCAAGCCACTTTGGCCATCTAGGAAGTTGAGGGAGGACAACACCTAGGGTGGGTGGTCCTAAGAAAGACTTCTCATAATTATTTCACCTCTCATTTTTTCCCTTCCTTACCGCCTCAAGTGAAGGACCATTTGAGGTGAGGGTAGTCTCTTCCTCATGTCGAGCTATCAAATAGGTTGTAACCGGCTTCACAGCCGAATAGGTTGGATCTATCCCAACAGACAGATTTTACTTATAACAGTCGGTTAGAACTCCTGCAAAAACACACATTTTCATCATAAAACCACTTCTCATCAACTTCTCAGACACCAAAAATATGTCCAATTGTTTTGAGACCGAGTCTTCATTAGTACAAAAATTCCTCCAAGTGGGAAGCAATTTCATGGGCTCAATATCTAGAATATGATGCTTCTTGAGAAAGGAGGAGAAAAAACCGCTTTTGATATCTTGATGAGGAGTTTTCCCCCAAACCTCCCTATTGGAGAGAGTAAAGTTTAGGTCTCCCCAGAAGGATGTGGGGTTATCCCAATGATCCATAATCCACCAAAGATTCTCAGAAAGGAATCCTACCTACATAGGGACCATAAAAATTTAGGATGCTTAAGGGTAACCTAGAATATTTAAACTCCAACTTCATCAAGATAACATACTGAAAGGAAGAAGAGAAAAGGTATTTACAATATGGGCCCCATCCCATTATTAAACCACCAGAGTGACTATTAGCATCAACAACACAAAACGACTATTTTTAAGCCATTTTTCCAACACTGCAATGGATTTGGATCCTACACACACTGTCTCTTAAAGTAAAATTACATCTGGTTTATGACACATAATGAGCCTTTTAAGGGATATATTCTTATGGGCACCCCCAAACCCTCTTACATCTAAAGAGAGTACGATCATGGTGGGGATTTCAGAGGTATTTCCCTGCTCGAAGGGCCATAGAAATGGTAGATTGCTTTCCTTTGTGAATGTCTAGGACATATTTTTATTGGGCTTTGTGAAAAAAAAATGCCCCCCCCCCCACAAGATTGGGTTGAGCGGGGTCAATTGCTAAACCCATAGAGGTGGAGGCATTGTCCTTTTGTTTAGTCCTAAGTCTATGAGAATGCCCCTTTTTTTGGGAGATGGTGAATTCCTTGACTCATGAGGACACACTAGACTTCATTCCATTGATTCTCGTGTCGTCAATTATAGTGTTTTTTTCATTCTTGGGGAAAGATGTGGGGGGAAACACAAGGGAACACCAGGGATATAAGGGGAAAGGGGGGAAACTAAAGGGGCCAATGGGGGAACTAGGGGATCCGAAAATACAATAGAGATATCACAAAGAATTGAAATAAAAATAGGAATATCATTAGCCAGGGGAGACTTACCAAGTGAGTCGGGGAGAGAGGTTGTTGTGGCCATAACAAATCCCCTTTACTTTTTCTCTTACAAGCGAAAGGAAATCCCCCCTACTAAAATTTCAAACTTATAGCCTAATCATCTACTACTTGATACTAATGCTATCTCTTTGCCTACATTGAAGGAGTTGGTCGGGCTTAAGCTTATTTGAATATTATATTTGATGGTGTTGGTTATTCCTTTTTATTTGATGATTTCAAATGGCTTCATGTTGCTTCTTGGCCTATGATGTTTCGTTTACATTTGTATGATATAATTATTGCCTTATCTTTTGACCTTTTGTTGATTCCAAAGGGATTGGTGATCTTATTTGGTGGCAAGATTTGTTCTATTGCATGTCTTGAATGAGTTTGTGGTTGATTATTTTTTGAATGACTAATACCAATTCTACATCCTCTTGCTGGCATGCTATGCTTAATGTCTTCAACTTTTATATTCTCGCATGCATATCTTAATCTTCTGTTTCGAATTGGCACATATAGTTTCAATACACTCATCTACAACCACCATGTTATCGATGAATAAACTTAATTCTCTCTTCTAAACTAGATTAAAGACATGGAATATATTTTTTTATGTATTGACAAGTCTTCTTTTGGCCATATGGATGATGACACTCTTCTGTTTTGCAGGAGCAAGTTTGAAGAAAAACTTCATTCGTGTGACCGATTGAGCCTTGAGAGGCCTATGGGGAAATATCTTGATCCTCATCCACAACCTTGAACTTGATTATTTCCAGAATTATCCTTATTGGGAAGTGGATTAGCTTCGCTTGCAGTTGCCTCGAGGTCCAAATCCCCCCAAGGCTGTCAGACCTACCTTTTCCGCAAGCCTTTACCTAAACATTTTCAAACTAATCTATGCTGAGTTTCTTTTGGTCTTACCTCTCAGCAAAATCCACGCCATAAGTCCATTCAACTTCCTGGTTGTGAATCCTTGTCGTACTGTCGCCTGACGCCTCTTAGATATATGTTGCATGCAAGGTGGTCTGATGTAGATACCTTTTCCTTAACCTGTTCAATTCCTTCTCCTCACGATCTGAGCATATATTCCCTCTGAGATGTGTATATTGACTAGATTAACCTCTCGTGCGTGTATGGTCACCATATTCCTAGATCCTCTCCATAGCGTTTGATTTCCCGAATGCTACCCTATATGTTTTTTTCTAAATTGCGACCCCTAGGTGCGGAACCCTGAGGGGGCATGGAACCTAGACTCGTGCAATTTCGGCTTAATTTTTGAACTTGTGATTTAATTTAATTTTTCTTTATTTTATTTTAATCTATTTATTTTTGTAAATTATTTATTTTGTTTTCCCATGGTTTTCTCTTAATATTACTTCAAGTATTTAATATTACTTAAGAGAAAGTTTATTCACGTTAAACATTTTACATGGGGTGAATCTATTTTGTTTACATGGATAGAATAATTTGCACTAAATAAACAAACCATTTAATTAAGACCTAGGGTATAATATACATTTGTATATATATTCATTTTGATTTTGATTTTTTAATTTTCTTTTTCCATTTTGTACTTCTAATTTCTTTTTCCTTTTTTAATAAACCCTAACCTGTACATACTTTTTTTACCTTTTTATTTCCCCCTTCACACACCAGGAAAATCTCATGTACTATCCCAAGTCCTATTTTTTAGGATTCCATATATTTTAGGAAGGATTCCCTATTTTCAATGAATTTCTTACTTTTTAGGAATTTCTTCCTACCCTCCCCAAATGGCATGGGAACCATAATATCCTTGTTAAATTTTTTTATTATTCCCAATGCCTTAAAATTTATACCATATTATATCATGAACAAGTTTTAAGGGAAAATTAATTTAATATATGTGTGGGAAAATGTGCGTGCTATAATATTATTTGAATAATTCACGAAAAATGGACTTAAGTTTAAAGTTAGTGGGGAGTTGATTGTTGACGTTGTCGTCGGTGAATCCACTCATTTTTACCACACTTACCAACATGGAAACCCAACGATGAAATGTGAAAACCCCACCTTAGATTTTTAAATATTATTTTAATACTTGCCTTAGAGAACGTGCAACTTCTTACTATTATTTTAATATTTGTTTTAAAAAGTTTGTGCATTGAAGTGATCGTCAATGAAATGCATTGAGGTGATCATCGAAGAAATGGGTGAGGTTATCTTCAACAAAATGGAGTGGAGTGTGAAATTTAGAGTGTGAACCCATAAAAATCCTCACGACGAACCTTAAAATAATATTTTTAATAAAATATTAATTTAATATCCCTTGGAAAATGTGCACCCATTGACTTGTATTATTTAATACATTTTCGTTTGGGAGATTATTTAATAAATTAAAAAAAAAACATGCCACACTTGGTCGACGAAATGAGTTAAGTGATCATCGACGAAATGAGCTTGAGGTGATCGCCCATGACAAATTAATGGGGGGAGGATTAGTGATATTATATGAGTATTTAATCCCTTTATTATTATTATTATTTTATTTCTTATTTTATTTTGTTATTTCATTTATTTGTTTATTTAATATTTTCTATTTTATTAAATTTGATTTTTTATTTTTTTATGGATAACTGGTTTCTCGTAGGATAGATGAATAAGCAACATGAATCTTCCTAATGGTTGAAAACACACGTTTCTTCCTTAGAGGTCATAGGTTCAAATCCGAAAGCGGGTAATTAGTTTAGTTAATTTTAATTTTCTTTGATAACATAGGATTAGGGGTATATTTTTGTTTTTAACTTTTTAAATAATTGTAAAACAATGTAAATAATTTTATTTTAATTATTTTCCTAATTCTGAAAAAAAGGGAAATTTAACTAAAATTAAAATACTATCCACATGTCTCAAGCCCACCTAGATTCGTATTCAAACTAATCATAGGGGATAAACCATTTGAACTGCTAAATGTGAACTCTCTGATGCAAGTAAGACTCCTTTTGTAGGTTGAAGATCGATGGTCTAGATTAACCCACGAGCTTGATCGACAACTGTTGAGCGATGATCTTTAAATCAGAATAACGTTTGCTACATATGTCGGAATTGGGTCCATGATACCTCGTTGGAAAGGCATCAGACAAAGGAATGCAATAACATAGGTCTCCAGGCAAGATAGGTGACAAAAAACATAATAAAACTCAGAAAACGACAGACCAGAGATTCAGGGGAAAAAATGGCTATGCAAACTTCAGGAAGTCATATCCAGAGATACAAGCAACAAAATTAGGCCTAGGATAGCTTGATGGAAAGTTGGAGAAGAAAAAAACAAGGTGGTATGGAAAGTGATGGAAGATTGAGAGAAAAAATACTCCAAAATTTCAAAACATAGATGGAACTTGAATTTAGTTGAAGAACCAGCTATGCAAACTTCAAACAATTATATCTCAAGCTACATATAACGAAATTGAGACAAAAATAGCTCAATAGAAAGATAATATAGAGGAGAAGAAACCATATTGATATCGTTCAACAGACCAAAGACAAAAATGCACATAACGACTCAAGAAATTCAAAATACGAAGACAACATGAAGATTGAATAATATTTTTAAATAGATATCATTTGTAAACTGCCATAGGGCAAATGTAACCACCCAATGATATCTTAATATTACATTTGTAACTCCCACATCTACATTTTCTAAAATATACAAAGAAATTGGGGGAAAATGAAATGAACATCAATGAGAGTCGAAGAGTCTCTCTCTTGTTTTATAAAAGAGAGCTCGTTGAATGTAATAAAGGGATTTTTTCCCGTTGTAATGAAAGATGGTACTATTACTTCCGAGTTAATAAAGAGAAGAAGACATATTGAAGTCATAACTATTTGCAATTGCTTGTGGGACTACTCTATACTTGTATTTGTGGTTTAAGCTTTCTGGGTATTGATCATGTGAACTATTTCCGTGCTTAGTATCTAGAATCGTTATGTTGCTGTGATTTCTAATGAGTGCATAGATGATGTTACAAATTTCCTATTCAACTATTTGAGATGATATATGAAATATTATTGATATAAAATACTTTGGCTACCACTAACTATTTATGTTGTCCGAGTATCATTTTAAGTTGTGCTCATCTATTAGTTTTTTTCCCGGGACAGATTAGAATTAGTTAGATTATATTAATTTGTTTTCATTTTAGTTTAGACTTAGGATTAATTATAACCCTTTGGGGGAAAGTCCATTGCTTTTCCCCCCTTTTTTTATTTTAATTCTGAATGGCAATGAGCACCATATACTTGTCAGAGACGCTACATCAAACGAGAGTAGGTCTAATTGGGACCTGCCATCGAGCGTTCTCCCTTACTTGCTTGATAGACCATTCAAACCCGTCAACAAAAATGGTGCTAGAAGGAGGGCCATATGAAAAGCTGAGTCCGTGGAGTGATTATTGTTAATTTTTGTTGTAGTTTACTAATGGATCCATCCCATATCCCTTTATGGAGGTGTTTTTCTGGTACTGTACCTCCCAAACCTCCTAGAAAGATTTTACATTTCTTGTCACAACTAAAATTTGATGGAGAGGGATAAACCTTTGCATCTAAACATTCTTTACAATTCTGGAAATTTTGTTACTCTCACAATATTACTAATGGTCATGTCATTTGCATGTTGTTCACTCTCACTTTTGTAGACCGGATTAAGAGCTGGTGTGAGACTTTGCCAACTGCCTATATTCACACATGGGAACAATTTATGTATGATTTTGATAATTATGATTACGATAAATTGTGTGAATAAATTCTAGGGCTTATGAAGAACGAAGATGAGTCTCTTCAATATTTTGTTATTAGATTTACTCTTCTTTGTTATAGATTTCCTTTGGATGATAGGCCCTCCAATAATGATTTGATTTCTTGTTTAGTTTCTCTTACTAATGAAACATATGATCCAATGGATGAAGAATATAAATCATGTTTTAATGTTCCTTTGCATGATGATTTGGATTTAAATGAAAATGTTGAAAATGATAATGGCTTAGTTAGACTCTGTATGTACAGATATTTCTTTACTATGGGGGATATAGATCAGATAGAGAATTATTTTTCGGAAGAAGCATATGTATCCTCTCACCACTCCATCCCTCCTTTTCTTCCTTGTGATGAAAAAGAGACCTCTTGTGTTGTAAATTTGATTTCATATTTGTCTGTAGTTGATCAAGAGGAGGATTTTCCTATTGATAATGAGACACTTCGGGTCACATCGATGGTTATGTCATGTTCACATTGTCCCCCCTCATCTTTTTCATCATGAAGAATGGAAGAGAAAGTTATGGAGTGAACTTTAAATGTTGATCACTTTATTAATGAAGAAAATATAGACACTCATGAAACAAATTCTTCCCCACACATGGATAAAGTGGAATTAGTTCATGTTGATTTGGATTGTCTTGTTGTTACAAATTCTCCTGGTATAATTGACATAGAAAAATAATGTTTTTCTACTATTGATGGATTAGTTATTGAACCTTCTTATTCTAATAGTTCTTGTGACTTTCTTCTCTCTTCTTACCATAAAATTGTATTGGAAGATATTTCGGGTTCTCATATTGTGTATGAGAAAAAAAAACCGCGCTGATATTATTACTTCAGGATAAGAATTAAACATACAAGACACACCTATTTCATCACAACAATCCACTTTTAACTTGAAATATGAATACCATGTTGATTGTGAAATCATGCCTAATGTGTAGCCTATCCATTCACAATCAGTCACTCATGTTCTTAATGAGGAGGGAATACCATTCAGGGAGTCACTTTCTGAAATTTTTTCTTGTTCTAGAGAGGATTTTAATTCTCTTAATTCTTCCACTTATTATTATTTGTATCCTGATATTTTTAATGGTTTGACTTTGTAGGAAGCCACCCATTTTCCTATTCAAATGAACTCAATAGGGTTGACCCCTTTTGAAACACTTGATTGGGGAAATGTGCATATGGAAGATAGAGAAGATAAGGGTTATTCCATTGAACTTAGCACAACAATGCCTTATCAACCTTTTTTTGGGATGAAGGAAATGATGTAGCAAATGTATATAAGGCCATGTCTGCTTCTATTTCATCTTCAGTTTGGAATAGTAGAGAGTCTTCTTGTTCAAGTAGCCCTTTAGTTAATATTGTTGGTTCTAGTGGCTTCCACCATTGTCTTGAGGATTTGTCTTATACTGCAGCGGGTCCTAGCCCATCTATATCATTCGATTCCACTAGTCTATCTCAAATATATTGTTTCTTGAAGTATGATTCCAGGGAGGCTTTCCAAGATAATGAGACACTTCGGTTTATGTCGATGGTTATTTCAGGACCTCATTCTTTTGGTTTCCCTTTAGGGATTTGAAAATCTATTATCATGAAGATTCTCTCACCGAGAACACATCACACATATTCTTTGCACGGTTCTCATTTGGTATGCCAATTTTCATTGATCTCAATCCATCCATTCTATGGTAGTAATGCCATATTTTATGATATATTTGAAGCATGGTTGGAGGAATCGTACTCCTCTGAGGTTCCCATGAATTATTACATTGACGTATTTAATATCGTGAATGGATTTTATCATGTTTTAATTCTTCCTACTTTTAGTATATTTTTATTCCAAGTTTTGTTACTAAGCTCTTGTCATGAACATGTGCTTGTAGGCTTAGGATTACATAGATGGCTACATTGGCATTATGACTTTACATAGCTCATTTTTCAACCATTTGTAGCGTATAATAGGAGTAGGGTTGTTAAGCCCTAATATTGACTCATTACCCCTTAATTGGGGCATATTATATTAGTAATTTTATTTTATTTATGTCGGCTTTAGGCCATTAGTTGTACTTATACCTCCTAGTCTCCTGTATATACCAAGGAGACATTTTCATTTTGAATCATCTTGTACTTGAACATTTAAGTGGGGTAAAAGGAGGTTTCCCCCTTGAAGAGGCTTATTATCTGAAATTGTATCTTTTTCAAGGCATTGAGTACTTTTTCTGAGGTTTTTCTATGCTATATTGGTATTTGGTTCTTAACATATGGTATCAGAGCTCAAGGTCTTGGGGTTTCATTGCTACACATTGAGACACCTTGGAATTTTCGCTATATCTTTTTTTCTACAATGTTTCAGAAAAAATGGCTTAGAGGATATTTAGTAGACAGATCAAGGTACATTGGGTTCAAAATTCATCTCCTGAAGCCTTATAATTTCTGAGATACAACCCATACAATATAGGGTTCTAGAATCATCCTGAAATGAGTCATTGCAGAATTTTCTCTATAAAAAATTTTCCGTAATGTTTCAGACCCTGAAATTCAGAGAATATTTACATAGATTATTAAGGTATCTGTGATAAAAATTTCATCTTCTGGGTCATCTTAAATTTGTATATACACCCTATGTAAGATAGGGTATCTGACTAGTCCTATTGACTAGTCTCAAGAAGGTGTTCCAGGTAAAACAATCATAACTTCTTCCTAGAGTATCCAAACTGAGTGGGATTGGTTTCATTGGATCGTGGACAGTCTGCAGTATATTTGGTATGAGTTTTAGAATTTTATATCAATTATTTTGTGTGGGGCATGCTATACAAGTGATATCTCTTGGAAAGAACAAAAATCAGCAAGTTGTGGGGAAGTTACCATAAATTCCACTTGGCACATCCAATTTTGATCAGACCTATGGAATTACAGAGAAGAAATATTAGAGAACTACAAAAAAGAAAGTTTCATACCCAGAAGGGATAAAACTTGGGAGATACAACAGAAGAAATATTGTCTAGCAGAACCACCTCAAAATCAATGTTCAAAAGTGATACTTGGCCAACATGCCACCAAAAAAGGGAACTTCTACACCAAATAAGCCTCCAAAATATCCCACTTGGAATCTTGATGAAGGTGAAGAAATGCGTAGGGACATAGATGAACTACAAAAGAAGATGGATTCAATGGAAGCTAAGTTGGATACTAAGATGGATGGTTTAAAAGGGGAGATCATGGAAGTATTGAAAATTTTTGTAGCAGAGAAGACACCTGAAAGTGAAAATGCATCCCATGAAATTCATGATGAGGACACAAGGAAGGTGAATCAAGAATGGCGAAACTCCAACTTTGGTTTGAAGACCAACCATGTTCCTAAGATTGATATGAGGAAGTTTGATGGCAAGGACCCAAACACATGGATACTTCAGATGGAGCAATTATTTGATCTCCATAATGAGCCACATACACAAAAGGTACAAATTTCTTCTTTATATTTAGAACCTAATCATTTTGTATGGCATCAATGGCTTTGTTCTCGCAAATCACTCATCACTTGGACAATTTTCACAGAAGAAATGATAGCACACTATGAGGATACAAGGAGCAATACCTTCTTTAGCCAATTGATAAATCTCAAGAAAAAGGGTTCAGTTACCGAACACATTGGGAACTTCCAAAGATTGAATATAAAGGTAACCGATATTCTAGATGAGCACTTGATTGATGTATTCATAGGAACTTTAAAGGATAACATTCAACATAAGGTTCGCCTTTGGGAACCCAAATCATTGGAGAATGCATTTAGGGTGGCAAGAAATGTTGAAAGTAAAAATATGGCTATG
>ML780424.1:380292-402997 GCA_009831015.1 Picea engelmannii | reverse complement strand
ATATATATATATATATATATATATATATATATATATATATATATATATATATATACTACTAATTTATAACTGCTAACACCTAGCCTATAACCCTAATAAAACCTAACCTTAATAACCCACATAACCACTAACCCACATAACAATGACGACGACAACGACAATGTCTATGACAATGCCATTGACAATGACGATGATGAGGAGGAGTAGGACAATGAAAATGTTGATTATTGGTGGTGAAAATGGTGATGATGATCATGACAATGATGAAAATTATCACGACAATGACAATATTATGATGATCATGAAAATGGAAATGTTGATGATGTTGACAATGATAATGACGACAATGATGATGATGATGATGACTGGGACAATTATGATGAAGACAATGATGAAGAAAAGGATGATGATGATGATGATAATGATGACAATGATTATGACCATGAAAACAATGAACAAGACAACAATGACCATATAAAAATTATCATTTGAAGTCATTAAAGGTGAACATTCCCTTGTTACTTCATTATTTTGATATATGATGATTATTCCTTTTTATATGAAGAAAAACTAACCATTATTCCTTTTATCAATTCCTTGTATGATTATGCCTAAGGGCACTAAAGGGATGCTAACCTAATACCTCCATGGTAAATCTATTAGTATCCAACCATTAGTTTTGAAGCTACATTAAAACTTCAAGGAAGAGAGGGTTTTGTAAACCTTGGCTCTCCTATATTTGTCTTGAAAACCTAAGTTCATTCTAGGAGCATAATTTAAAATATTATGTTAAGCCAATTGAAGGACATTGGAAAAACAAATTGAAATTAACAAACTTTGATCATTAGAGAAACAAATCAACCTATCAAAGTGAATGCTATTCTATATATTCAACAACAAATTTCAATGTTAGCCTTCTTGGAGTGATATTTTGAACTTCATCATATGCTTAAAATCATATGTTTAATGGATAAAGGGGCCTCCTTGTGTACTATGTCCTTATTAACCTAGTTGAAACACATTGGATCCCCCACTCTCATTCCACCAATGAATGAGTTTCAAGCCCTTGAAAATAGATTTTATAACCCAACAAGTATTCATGTGCCTAATCTCCCAATTGAGTTTGTTGGTAAACTTTTCTTGATTGATGTCTCAACCATGACTAGTACATCATATTACAATATCCTCCATGGACATGATTACATATATGTCATAAATGCTATGGTATATTCACTCTTTCATGTCATGAAATTCCATAATGTAGGAACCATTGTCACTATTGATTGGGTCAAATATTGTGATCCCTCACAATGTCCAACACCTAACATCCTCACCCATTCTATCACTCACATTTATCCAATGAACTATGTAACCACTTCCATTACTTATGCCACATTGGCTCCCGTTGAGTGTGAGCCAATATATCTAGAACCACCTTCTCACCACTTTGACTTGGAGGTTGGTTATATTTGTTCACCCTTGGGAGTATATAATTTCGTCCACAAGTGTAACAAAGAATCCCAACCAATGGTATGGATTGTTTGGTGCAAGTAGAAGATGAAATGTGTACAAGTGTGAATTCTTAAAGTATGGTTGCTTATTTTTCTTAACATTCAAATAACAAATATAAAGGAATATGAGTGAAACAAACCTTATGTGGTAGCTTCCTTGTGAACTAGTACTTGATTGTATTACAAAGAGAGGTAGATCCACACATGTCTATTTTGTAAACACGTGATGTGACATGAGAAACACCAAGAATTTTCACTAATGCTAGCTAAACATTCAAATAATCATCAATGCAGAAACCAATGACTGTGTATCTACCAAACAACTCATCACTGTCTTACAAAATCAACAACCTAACAAGTTGTAGCAATGATGCATACTCACGCATCCAATCGAATCGGGGTAGAGGCCCTTTCCATTAACAACACTGAGCTATCGACATAAGGAGAGTAACTATGTGCTTTTAAAGTGTAACTGGTAATGTTATAGGGTTTACCACTATTGTAATCAAGCCAATGACTATATACCAACCAACACGACTGCCATACGACCAAATGGGCGAGCTCGTCGACAATTACACAATCATCCAATCAAAAACCGAGTCGTAAAACGACAGGCCATGATGGTCTTCTTAAAAAATTTCCAGAGTGGACGACCAAGGTTGTTCCATAGTCAACACGGGGAGAATAGAGAATTAATGTATATATTGTATATACATTAATGTAAAACCTGAAAGAAAAATGAAGAAAGACTGATGAAAACTTAAAACTTGCGTCAACCAAATTGTGTACATTGAAAGAAAATTAGGGTTTATGGTTTACATGATGAATTGATGATGGAGGAAAGTGGGTGTGTCAGTCAAATTTGAGTCCAGAAACCCTCCCATATAGTTAAGGCATGCAAATATTCTATCCATGACAAATTTCAGTGCATATAGAAACTGTTTGAAAAAATTTCAACGTTGGCCCTATTAGGGTTCTATGATATAGTCATTTGGTTTCCAGTTAGCTATTGGGAAATTTTTCTCTGATGATTTTGAGAATGTATTCATGATAAGAAGCTTAAGAGTAATGGTCCAGTGATGTATCTTATGTGTCAAAGAGGTGTCCAGGCATATCCAAGGTTGTTGTGTGATGATTTGAACTCTTGAATGTGAAAATGTCAAAAGTTAGCTTTCGACAACTAAAGGTCAGTTTTCAATGTGTTATAAGCTACCAAAAGTTCTCACTTTCAGTATCTAAAAAGGCAGGTGCGGGGTGTTCTTAGCTGCCGAAAATCATAGAATTTTTCCAGCGGTTAGCCTGCCCCGTCAAACTCTCAAACCACCATCGTTACACATGTCATGATGATTCTAAATGCCACTGAAATCGTGTATGAGGATCAATTGTCATGATTTGAGGTGTTCTATTATGATTTTAATTGATGTTTTGAGAAATCATTAAACCCTAAGCTATCAGATCTGAAATCCTTATTGTCATTTCGAGAATCTTCCATCTTCGAAAATCATTTGTCATTATCAAATCTGCTGAGCAAACCACACGGATTTCTCTGTTTTGAATGAGCATTATAGTTTCTATTATGCAAACTGTTCATTTCAAAGGTTTCCATTCAAACCACTAGTCTACCTCACATAATTTTCCTCCATCTGACTTCCATTTCACCCTAGATCAACCCTGATCTTCCACTCCAGCCGTATTTTGTTGTTTGCAGGTATTAACTTTTGTTGCAGATGGGTAGTGGAGGAAATTTGCTCAGGAAGGAGCTGAATGATGTCTTATATCTGGAATCTCATCTTGAGATTTGCCAGATGTTTAAATAAGTAGGTTGTTACATTTATTGTGAGAAATTGCAGGGGTATCACCAAGATGTTGCTGAAGCCTTTGCTCAAATCTTTGATGGAGAAAAAGTAATCTTGGGACCAATGGTAATGCAAATTGATGAGGCTAGTGTTGCGGCAGCAACAAATATGCCTAGGCAAGGTGAGAGATGGTTTAAAACAACTGTCACTAAGGATATTGAGTTCAAGTCTTACCCTAAGCCTAATTTTCAAAGCATTGTTTGGTAGAAGGATGTTCCCAGGTCTTACCTGGAGGAAAAATGGCATCATTTTGTTGGCATATTTTACAGGCAGCGTATGCTTGTCATTGATGGAAAGTAAAACAACGATGATGTCTTGAGTACAGGTATAATGTGCTAGGCAGGCACCGGAAGTATTTTGGGGAGACGCAGTAGAGCAAGCTCGTGAAGACCAGAAGAGATAGTGTGGAGGTGCACGCAGAGTGCAAGAGTGCACTTGTCATTGAGGCAAGGAAGATTAGCAACGATGATGGCATGGAAAGATCAGAAGCGTAAACTCCATTTCAGAGTTTCGGATACCGGGAGTTGGAGGAGTCAAGAGTTGAGACTCTTCATCACAGGAGTCCCGAAGTTGCGGAATGTGAAATGTCGAAATCCTGAAACCTGCACATCAACAAAGTCTCCATTTTGGAGTTTCGGATACCGAGAGTTGGAGGAGTCAAGAGTCAAGACTCTTCATCACAGGAGTCCTGAAGTTGCGGAATGCGAAACGCTGAAATCCTGAAACAGGCACATCAACAAAGACTCCATTTTGAAGTTTCAGATATCGGAAGTTGGAGGAGTCAAGAGTCGAGACTCTTCATCACAGGAGTCCCGAAGTTGGGAAATACGAAACGCCGAAATCCCAAATTAGGCACAATGAAGGCTCGTGAATTTTTGAAATAATCCTAGCCGTTGGATCAAGGTTTGAGCTAGGTTATCAGATCCAGGATGTGAATGTGGCAGACCACATCAGAAAGGACAGGTGAAAGACTACATCAGTATTGACACGTGGCATGATCAGATAATGACAAGTATCAAGTTGATTTGGCATTTCAAGCCACTAAAAATCACAATTCTGAGTGACACATGGAAACCACTCGGGTCACGACATGTCATCGAGTGATGCAAGAGTGACCTCACTCCGGGAGTTTTGATTTGGGAGTTTTAGCTTCATCACTCCCCCAAAGTCCCGAAGGATGAAGTCCCAGGGTATAGGATAGCCGTCCGATCACCACGAATCATGGACTGTTGATCTGGAGAGCGAAGTGCTTATTTGATTGGAGAGTGGTCATATCTCGTGGTCACATTGTCAAGAGATGGAGAGTAGAGCTATAGAAGCCAAGCTCTATTTCAGAGCTCATGATATGGAGAGTTGAGATGACTCATCATAGAATCCCCGAAATGTGAAAGTGCAAAATACGTTTTTGAATAAGGTTGTGGTCACAGCCAGTGGTCACATATGTGGAAGATGGAGGAAGGAGCTAGTGCAACCAAGCTCCATTTCAGGGATAGTGACTTGGAGTGTCGAGACACTTCATCATAGAAATGCCGAAATGTCGATGTAGCTGGTGGTCACGTAAGTGGAAGGAGCTAGCATAGCTAGGCTCCATTTCAAGGTTCGCACTGTAACTACTAGAAACCACTGATGGTTTCTGCCAGAAGAATCAAAGAGGCTTCAATGTGATTGCCAGAGGAGCTGAAGAGTCTCAAGGAATTTGCTAGTGGAATGAAGACTGTTTATAGAGGTGATTGACAGATTGAAGAGTGTTAAATCCTATAACTGCAATAGAGAGGATGAGCTCGACTATGATAGAGAAGACGAAGAGTCTCAACTACTAGACAGGCTAAGGAATCTCAGCCTAATACCTAGTGATGATGAACACATGGGCATAACCACCAGAAAAGATGAGGAATTGCCATGATGATCAGGAAGAGGACTTGACATGAGGAGAACATGCAGAACAAAGAGAGTGTGTTGATGCTTGAACGATTGAAGCAAATAAAAAATGTAGTGGCAGTGAACAACCTGATGAACAGAACCGTGGCACGTTGAAGAGCATGTAGAGGCACTGTGCATGGAGGATGAAGAAGGTGCACATATATTATAAATACACAAAACAAAGAAGAGATGGTTGTTGTTGTTGAAAGTGATTCAGGCGTGTAGAAGGAGGCGGTGTGCAGCAGCTGAAATACAAAGAAGAGGAATGGTGCATGGAATGGACATGGCTCAGAGAGCATAAAATGAAGAAGAACATAAAGAACAAAGGAAAGTGGGCAGGAAGACACTGATGCAGGTAGAGCAGAGCAGTGTAGCAGAACAATGATGAGACTGGTAAGCCATTGATAAATATTGTATCATTTTGATAAATTGATATAAAGAAAACTTGATATTCCAGGGTGGTAGGGAGGTGCTAGGGAGGATTGTTTTCCTCAGAGGTTCAAGTGGGTGCTTTAACACATGGATTTGTAGCTTCCATCTGGTTGCAGCCAGAGAAACCAGGGTGGCAGGGTGGTGCAAGGGAGAACTGTTGTTCTTTGTTTTACAGGTTGGTGCCCGTGTGACTAGAAGTTGGTGCTTCCGTCCAGTTGGTGCTAGAACACTTAGGGAGTTATTGCTTCCTTCTAGTGGGTGCTAGAGAAACCAGGGAGTTGGTGCTTCCTTCTAGTGGGTGTTAGAGAAACACAGGGAGTTGGCGCTTCCTTCTAGTTGGTGCTAGAGAAAACAGAGAGTTGGTGCTCTTAGCAAGTTGCATCTTTAAAAACAGAGGTTGTAGCCTCACAATGAGTTGGAGCTCATATGTATGATAATGTACAAAATGTAAAGATTACTTATCATACCAAGAAGAATAGGTTTTTACCCTTTATGGGTTTCCTTAAGAAATATCTGTCTCTGTATATTTCATATGTGTGACTGATGTCAAATGTTCTATTGCTTACCTCCCTACATTATTGTGATTATCATTAAGTGCTCTGCAAAGAGTTTAAAATAAGCACAATTGTTTAAGCATGGTAACAACTGATTCACCCCCCCCCTCTCAGTTGTCCAACACATTTTATTAAGGAAATTCAAGTGTACATCACTTGTCAGGGTATATATGGTATATTCATGCTCTATCAATTCAAACTGATGAATCATTTTACAGGCAAGTGTCCTCTCAATCTACCCCATTACCTTCACATGAGCTTGACTAAGATGTCACACCAAATTCAAGATAATCCTGATAAGGTGCACAATAGGCTTTTCCATCATGGCCTCATAAAGCTTATAGTGATGGAGGAACTCCAGAGAAGAGAGAATACATGGGATTATCTCCTATTCTAGGGAGAATTCAGGCAAGAGATCCAGCCCAAGGAAAAGAAGACACCTACAAAGAAGTCATCTACACCCATGAAAAGTAATAGGAAGAGAAGGGATCTGTCACCAGTTCAGATAGAATAGAGAACCCCTTCATCTAGGTCTAAGAAGGAAAAAAAGAAGCTTGATTTTGATCAGGGACTAGAGGGCCAGAGAAATGTTGTTGAGAAAAATGTCTTAAATTTTCCATACTCAGATTCTGAATCTGAAACACCCATGGAGGAGAGAGAGAAAACTGAATTTGAAGCTCTGGCCTTGGAGGTACCCGAGACATCAACTAAAAAGAAGATCAGTAAAGCATCCAAAATTCAGGAAATGAAAGAGGAAGTAACATAGCTTAATCTGTTAGAAAGAGTCATCAAATATCAGGATCAGGCTATGGAAAGGACATCTGATGAGGTAAGAGACTCATTTGAAAGGCTAGCTAAAATGCATGTAAAGGAGCAGAAGAAGAATAAGAAATTTCTCAAGGAGAATCATAAGATGCATAAAATGGTTAGATGTTTAAGGATCAAGCTAATTCTTAAAGATCCTAAGCCAAAAACACATCCTGATCTAGAATCTCTAGCAGAATCTACTGTGAACCTCAACAAATATCGTGAAGGGTAGACAAATTGAAGAAATTCCATTTTTTGCAATTTTGAAAAAAACTTCAAAGACCTGCAATTTCAGTAGCTTAACCGAATTTGAAAAAGAGTTGTTAGCTGCTGAATCCCAGGACTTTCGACAGATTATCCTACTCTATTTCAGGCATGTAAGTTGTCGAAAGCACAGACACAAGCAAAACGCTAGTCTTTTTGCCTAGATCAAATATTTTTGCTGTGAAATCATTCGAGGAAGGTTTCAAATGAATTATAACTTTAAAATGGATAAAGATCATCCTCTTTTTTAGGGTTTAGGGGAAAATACGAAGGACAAAAGGCTCAAAATTTATCCTGTTTTTGGTTGAAGATTTGCCCAGGTGCCAGAAAAGGATCTTGAGTTTCCTTTTCATCACCCATAAGACTACTATAGATGTCAAAGATTGTTGAGGACTACCAGATTAGGATAAGCACTTGACCCCTTAAGAGAGGACTTGATCCTACTTTTGTGAAATTGTTTTGATTATGTACTATTTTTAGTATTTCATATCCTCTTTCATAGGATCTTAAATTTTGATGTAAAGGATATAAATCCTATGCTTTCAAAGGAATATGGGGTTAGACTAATAGGGAAGGATGGCATGGAAATGTCCCCATCCACTGTAAAAATGTTTCAAAGTCTGTAAGTGACTGTTATGGATGAATACAAAGGCATTATATTTCTAGTTTCATGCGTCATGTTTAAGTTGTGAAGTTTTTCCCTGATGTAACTTGTTATTTTCCTATTTCACATGCTTTTTCTTTTTGTATTTTTTATGAGAAGATAATGTGCAGGATTTGTTCTTAACACCCTATGATGGCTCAAAAAAATATTTGCGTTTTCTTCCAAGTTCAAAATGTAGAATTCAGATAGGATCTGCTCTGCATTTGAAATGAACTTCAATCTATTCTTATTTTCCCATTTTATAAGATCAAAGGATCCACTAACATGATTACCCTGCTTGGTTACATTTTTTCTCATTTATTCATTCATCTATCATCTTAACCTCTTGACTCCATTTTTTCCCAATGGCCCTTTTCTGCTGTCTCAACCAAAAAACTCTAAACACAAACCTCATACCCTTATAACTAGCCTAACATCCTACACAAACAAAGATAAATCTGATAGAGAGATCCCTCTCTAAGTCTTGGATGGCTAGGTCATATAATCGAAGTGTTTTTGTGGTTACCCCTACCGATTTCCTCCTCAGCTTGGGAAATTACAGGGTGATAACATTGTTGGGTATGTGTTATATTCTTTGCACGAGTAGTAGTGTCTGAGCGTCTGTGCCGGGCATGTAGGGGGGTTAGAGGGGTGGACCCCCCCGCATGGGGGTTCGGGGGTAGTGCCCCCGAATTTTTTTTTTCGCACCGGGACGACATATTTTCGAGACGACATATTACCAGGATGACATATTTTCGGGACCACATGATATTTAGGTGGTTTTTCGGCACATGGTTTTTTGTCGATGGTTTTCTATTTCCGATTAAGGAATTAGGGTTTTGGACTAATCTAGGTCATTGGGTTAGGGTTTTGGATTCCGCTGGCTCCTATATGTATATTGTATTATAAACAATGTAACACAATGTATGAATATAATATATGTTGGTTTTCCCAGTTTGGGTTTCCAGGTGAAAAATCTCTGTGTAATATTTGTGTTTTCCAATGTATCTTTTCTGTTCTTTTATGAATATCAGTTTGCAGTAGATATTGTACAAGGTTAAAATTTACAAACATGCCCCATTCACATGTCACTATTGTCGGTGTCTAGTCCTCATACAATTTATGTTCCTTGTTCTTTGTTCTGTGTTCCTTGTTCCTCGTTGCTTGACCATGGTGTAGTCCCCAAGATCCATTATTTTTTTACAAAACATACTAATGGCATAAAATATCCCACACAAAGACCAAATTAATATCCGCTACATAAGTCTTTTGTCTTTTTTCAAGGACTATGTAACGTATCTCAATTCTAAGAAGATTCTAATAGGACCTAAGAACATTAAGTTCTTTCCTTAACCATGGGTGACATAACACTATCATTCAATAGTCAAATTATTACATTTCATTGTCAGGCATCATGTGTACTGATCCCTTAATCCACCACAAAGGAAACATACAAATAATATTTGTCTTATGAACAAGATATGGTACTATCCATTTTGAGTTTTGGCATAGAGATTGTTCTTATGACTACACTACATTGCACCATAATATAATCCATACACTCCTTGCAAACCATGTAACACCATTCAAATTAGACATAAAATTCTTGCGACAAATTAGCTATACTATCGACGAATTTTTTTCATCTATAGTATAGCTAATTCATCGCAAGATTATTTACATTCGTCTCTCTTGCGATGATATTGAATGATGCTTGGATTCATTTCATATTTGGTTTATCAACTTGAAATTAAATTTGATACTTTTCAAGCTAGTTGGACCTTGAGTCAAATACAAATATGAAATTTGGAATCATTAACATATCTACTAGAACATATGAAAAATAGGGTTTATGGTTTCCATGATGATATGATGATGGAATAAAGTGGGTGTGTGAGTGAAATTTGAGTCAAGAAACCCTCCCATATCGTTAAGGCATGAAAATAGTCTATCCAAGTCAAATTTCAATGCATACAGATACAATTTGAAAATATTTCAACGTTGGCCCCATTAACATGTCACTGTTGCCCGCCTCTAGTATTTTTATGGTGTTGATTAATAAATCAACGAAAAAGAGGGATTTTTCATCAAAAATATGACAAAGATACATTTTATATACATTAATGTAGAACATGAAAGAAAAATGAAGAAAGACCGACGAAAACTTAAAACTTGCGTCAACCAAATTGTGTACTTTGAAAGAAAATTAGGGTTTATGGTTTACATGATGAATTGATGGTGGAAAAAAGTGGGTGTGTCAGTCAAGTTTGAGTCCATAAACCCTCCCATATCGTTAAGGCATGCGAATAGTCTATCCATGACAAATTTCAGTGCATACAAAAATTGTTTGAAAAAAGTTTAACGTTGGCCCCATTCAGAGATCATTGTTGTCGGTGTCTAGTCCTCGTACAATTTCTGTTCCTTGTTCCTTGTAAAATCCATTCGACATTACACACGTCCCATCATCTAGTACTGCAAGGGTGAATTTTTATGGTGTCGATTAAGGAATCAAAGAAAAATAGGGATTGTGTACTTTGAAAGAAAATTAGGGTTTCAAAAAAAAAATGTAGAAATGACAAACACGTTCATCGAAACTTCGTTGATTCATGCAATACTATGAAAACAATATTGATGAAATATTATACAATCATGATGGTATAAATATGAAAGAGATTCTCTTGGTTTCAAGAATAATTTATCCTCTACTGAACAAGGCCAACCACATGAAGGTGGAAGCTCATATGGTCCCTCCCCTCCCCCTAACATCACTCTCAATTGATCCCCAAAACCCAATATATACAATAGAAAATAATCGAAAGCAATGTCCTATTAAGATTCATGCATATAAACTAAAAAAACAAAAATTAATGAAGGTACATGAAATTATGTGTTTCTAAATGATATTTTTAGTCTACCACGTACTTTAGTATATTGGCAGCTATTTTCAGGTTTCAAATAATAATTAAACAACATGTAACATAGGATATAAAAATATTGCATAAAACTTAAAAACATGTAATTAACCAATGACATTATAAGTAAGTTATTTTAAGAGAATAATTCATACAAATTAAATTATTATATAGTCATGTACCTAATCCAACCTCAACATCTGTGTAATCATCCTTATTATGTATCTTGATCCTCTTCATCAAAATAGACATCTGTATCATCATCCGGTTCTGAAACGATGTTGAAAGGATTGATGATATCATCATCGTCATCAATGTCATTTTCTATATACTTTCATCGACTTCATCATCAAGAATTGCAATATTATCTCCTATGCCTGGATCATGATCTTCTTTGTCTTCTACATCTGTCGACCCTCCATGATCTTCCGGCTCTGTCTGATCTGTCGAATCATCTTCTTTATCTTCAATATCATATTCTTACTGTAAATGAGTATACTTAATTGGCCTTCCTCTTGGATCATATCTAACAACAAATGACCAATCCCTTTCACCTGGAATATTTGAGTAAAAGACCTGTTCACATTGGCTTGGAAAAGCATAGCGATCATGTCCTCTTTCAAAAATCATTGTTTTAATCATCAGAAATACATTGGCATGTTGAATAACATTGATTTTCTCATCTCATTCATGCATTAATAACCTATACCATTTGACATCGAACATAACTAATTTGAAGGAATTAAAGTCACACTCAAGTATATCATTTAAATACCCATAGTATCTATTTTCAGATTCTCGGGGAAGTCTGCCACTCCTAGAGGAAACATTAGTGACCTGGAATACTGCAGTTATCCCACTATCAAAAGTTTTCATGGTTTCATCCAATTGTTTGATGCGAAATTTACGACCATTGCACCACATATCCTTGTGGTGTTTCAACTGCAATATCTCATATATGTAAAAGATGCATTGTCAATTAATAAATTAACATAAATTTATATAACTTCAAAAGTATCTGAAAAATACCGTACACATGTAGTCACATTAATATAATATAAAATAAATGAATAAAATGGGTGAATTTTCTTACTTGTCCATCTTTCAAACCATATGCTAAATCAATTTCCCTTTGCGTAACATTGGCATCTTCATTATGACGAGCTTCTCTAACCTATTCAGACAGTCGTTTCCATGATAACCTACCTCCATTATGTTGTTTACATATTTCAATCCATACATTCATCCATTCAAGATTATTTGCAATGTCTAAATGCAGTGCATCCCACTCTTGAGCACCTGAATAAAAAAAACACAATTCACCAATATTAAATATTAGTTATAACGTCCAATATGAAAGTAAGTATAAATATTTATAATTTATGAAATAAATTATATTAATATATTAATTAGTATGATCATATACACAAAAAACGAAACTTAATATGTATTATTAATATAAATTTTCACAATTATTAATATATTACCTCTCATTTTTTTCATTCTACCTTGCCCCAATAGATGCTCCTGTTCTTCAAACTTTTTGATGGATTTCACATCCCAAATGTGATCCACTACATGCATAGTTGGCGCTACTAATTTAGGAAGATACTGACTAATATACACCATGGATTGATATACCATATATCCCTCCACCATAGAATCCTCAGGATGTGCTCTTTGTCTAACCAACACCTTCAATGATTTCAAGTGCCTCTCCACCATCCACATTGACCTTGTGTGAATAGGTCCAAAAATTTCAATCTCCTCAACTTGGTGTATGAGGTAGTGTTCTTGTGCATTGAAAAATGTTGGAGGTATATGTTGGCATGTTTTACAGGCAGTGTATGCTTGTCATTGATGGCAAGTACAACAATGATGATGGCCTGAGTATAGGAAGGATGTGCCAAGCGAGCACCAGAAGTCTTTTGGGAAGATGCTACAGAGAAAGCTCAACAAGATCAGAGTATGCAGCGATGGATATCATTGAATATTTCCCGATGAATGTAATATCTGAGCCCGAGGTCCGACCGACGTTGGATCCAGGAGAACCTACATGCTCTTTAACGAGCAAGGTGAAATCCGAAACCCTGAAAAATCACCTCAACAAAGACTCCATTTCAGAGTTTCGGTTACCAGAAGATGGAGAAGACAAGAGTCGAGACTCTCCAACACAGGAGTCCCGAAGTTGCGAAATGTGAAACCCTGAAAACCCCCCCCAAAAAAAGGCACATCACTCAGAGTGTTGGATACCGGGATTTCGGTTACCAGGAGATGGAAATGACAAAGACTCTCATCAGAAGGAGTCCCAAAGTTGCAAAACCTGAAGTCGATAAATGATAAAGACTCTGTACCAGAGTTTCGGATACTGGGAGTAGGAGGAGTCAAGAGTAAAGACTCTTCATCAGAGGAGTCCTAAAATCGCAAAACCCGAAGTCGCGAAATATCACAGACAAGCTCCGTTTCGGAGTTTCAGGCACCGCGACATGGAGAGTCAAGAAACTTTACCACAAGAATAATGAAATGCCAATTCACAGAAATGAGAAACGCTAGAGTACCAGACCGTTGATCTGAATCCATTTCAGATTTCCAGATACTGGGAGTTGAAGTGTTGAAACACTTCACCACAGGAGTACTGAAATGCCGAAGTGACGAAACGCGAAATTGCGAAATGCAGCTTTTTGAATAAGGCTATGGTCACAGCCATTGGTCACATCGACGAGAGATAGAGGAAAGAGGTAGAGCAACCAAGCTCCATTTCAGGGATCGTGACATGGAGTGTCGAGACACTTGATCACATGAATGCCGAATTGCTGAAACGATGAAATGCGAAACATGGTTAGGCTCAGCTAGAGGTCACAACCTTTGGTCACATCGATGAAAGATGGGGGAAGGATTTAGTGAAGACAAGCTCCTTTTCGGAGTTTCGGGGGTTGGGAAATGGAGAGTACTAAAATCCTCCACCACGATGATCCCGAAATGCCAAAGAGTGGAATACCGAAATGAATGCAAGACTAATGAAAATCATTCAATGGTGCAGATGAAATTGAATCAAATTGGAGGGCTACTATTGCACGTCACAGTGTAACTGCCAAAAACCACTAATGGTTTCTGCCAGAGAACTCGAAGACACTTCGGGGTGATTGACAGAGGAGGTGAAGAATCTCAAGGAATCTACAAGTAGAACACTGACTGTTCATGGAGGCGTTTGATAGTTGGATGAGCATTGGATCCTGTAACTGCAACAGAGTAGTTGAGCTCAATTGTAAAAGAAGATCAAGAATCTTAACTGCTGGTGATGCGAAGTAATTTGATCATGACACCCAGTGATGATGGACACATGGGATTAACAAACAAAGAAGCTGAAGATTTTCCATGATGAACAGGCAGAGCATGTAGAACCATTGGACACGGGACATGCACAATATGCATAGAGAGCATACGAAGGTTGAACAAAGAAGAGATCAATGTCGTTGCGATGGTGTGGGATGCATGTGTGAAGAAAGAGGTAGAGTGCAGCAACTGAAATGGATAGAAGAAAAAAGGTGCATTGAATGGGAATGGTCTAAAAAGCACAAGAGGCAGAAGAATAGAAAAGTGCAATGGATGCGTGCAGGAAGACAGTGAGGAAGACATAGTAGAAAAATCTTGTAGAACAGTGATGAGACTAGTAAGCTGTTGTTGAAAACTATATCACTGTAATAAGTTTCAATAATTCATATTCATAAACCAGGGTGGTAGGGAGGTTCTAGGGAGGACTGGTGTCCTCAGAGGTTCAAGTGGGTGCTTGAACATAGGGAGTTGTAGCTTTCATCTAGTTGGTACTAGAGATACCAGGGAGTTGGTGCTTCCTTCTAGTTGGTGCTAGAGAAACTAGGGAGTTGGTGCTTCCTTCTAGTTGGTGCTAGAGAAACTAGGGTGTTGGTGCTTCCTTCTAGTGGGTGCTAGAGAAAATAGAGAGTTGGTGCTCTCAGCAAGTTGCAAATTGCAAAAAAAGAGGTTGTAGCCTCACAATGAGTAGGTTCTCATATGTATGATAATGTAAAGAATGTAAATAATTCTTATCATATAAAGAAGAAGAGGTTTTTACCCTTTATGGGTTTCCTCGAGAAATATCTATCTCTATGTATCTCATATATGTGACTGATGTTGAATGTGCCATTGTGTTTAAGCATGGTAACAACTGANTTCCAACAATTGGTATTAAGGCCAACCCATTTTGTCTAAGGGTAGATCCTAGAGCTTAAACATGTCAAGCCATGAAGGAAATTCAACTAATAAGACCCCTTTGTTTAATGGAACAAACTTTTCCTTCTGGAAAGTTAGAATGAGAACCTACATAATGGATTTAGGTGAAGATGTATGGGATGTGGTAGATACTGGTTATGTAAATCCAGTTGTACTAGCTAATAAGGATGACAAGCTAGAATTTAGCTTCAATGCTAAGGCTATGAATTCTATCTTGAGTGGACTTGCAGAAGCAAAATTCATAAAAGTTATGCACCTAGGAACTACCAAAGAAATGTGGGACAAACTCATTAGAAGTTATGAAGGTAATGAGAAGGTAAAGGACGTCAAGCTTCAAACCTACAGAATACAGTTTGAACAACTGCAGATGAAGGAAGATGAAACTAATGGAAAATACTTTTTGAGAGTAGAAGAAATGGTAAATGCAATGAAAGCACTTGGCGAAAAAATTGAGGAACCCTCTTTAGTTCAGAAAATTTTGAGATCTCTCCCAGATAGGTTCAACCCAAAGGTCTCTGCTATAGAAGAACTTAATGATCTAAAAACCTTGGAGTTTGATCAACTTCTAGGAACATTGAATGCATATGAAATGAGAATAGTTAAAGATAAACCCACCTCTAGAGAAGCATCATTTAAAGAAGATAAGAATGAGGATTCTGAGCCCGATGAAATTGAAGCAAAATTTGTGAAGAGATTGAAGAAGGGATCAGGCAAATACAAAGGTAAACTACCTTTCAAATGTTTCAAATGTGGTAGGATAGGTCATTTTGCAAATAAATGTCCCCACAAAGGAAAGGTCAGACATGTGATGATGGGGAGAAGTACAAACACATAAATTTATTTAAAGAGAATAACTTTAAGAAGAAAAGTCTTTGCGTAAACAATGATGATGATCCTTCTGATGATGAAGACAATGACTCCTCTATTGAAGATAAACTAAATGACTTCATACTTATGGCCAAAGAGGATTATGATAATAATAGCACAGGGAGTGATGTTAATTAAGAAGAAGCTATGGATGACATGGAAGGAGAACTGATCAGTGCACTGGAAGAGATTGACAGACTAAGAATCAAGAACAAAAAGCAAAGATAATTGCTGATACCGTTCGAGAAAGATAGTAAAAAACCTGATGAAGACCTTGTCCTACTAAAAGTAGAATTAGAAGAGGCAAAGAAAATCGAAGACATTCTGAAACGATAGTTATCAGAAAAGAAGGCAAGATGTGAAGCATTAGAACAAGAAGTAGTGAAAACTAGGAAAGAGATGGAGAAGTTTCAAGCCTTGTATAATCAGAATCTGTCAAGTATCAAAGCCTCAGAAGGATTATCCACCATCCTGAATCAACAAAGGAATCCAAAGTTGAAAACCGGTTTGGGTTATGAAGAGGGATCAAGTAGTGGCAAGCCAAGAAACGAAGAACCCATCAAGTTTGTCAAATGTACAACCAATAACAACAACGAACCTGTAGAAACAAAGGAAGACAATCATCCACCCATGACGAGTAAGGAAAAAGATGCCAGAACTGAATCTGTAGAACAAAGAAATAATGCACTCATTGTTGAAAGATGTCATTAGCATAGAAGAAATCGATTTGCACAAAGAAGACAACCATTTCCTAGGAACAAAGAATTTTTCCATGGCTATTGTTTCTACTATTCTAACTTTGGTCACAAAGTTGTAAATTGTTACTTAAGACTTAGACATGAGAAATTAAGATTTCAAAGGAATAAATACTTCCCACAACAAAGAATGATATAGCCAAGTAACAATCCTTCACGGACTGCAAATTGCCAAATTAAGTCTAGGGACATGCAACTAAGGAGGCCAAGAAATAATCAACAGTCAATGAGTAGACAACACTGCAACAATAAGTTTGACCTATTGAATAATGATATTGAATGCTACACCTGTCATAACTTTGGACATAAATCTATTGACTGTCGGTTAAGGAACTATGAACCAGATTTGAAATCCCCTACTGAAAATGTCAAGTTTTGGAAGAAGAAGGAAAGTGACAAGTGTGGATTAGTATTGTACACTCAACGGAAAATGAACCCTTGGTATATAGACAGTGGATGCTCCAAACACATGACGGGAGACAAAGGCAATTTTCTATCTCTAAGTGAAAGAAAATCAGGAAATGTAACCTTTGGAAATGATGCTCTAGGGAAAATAAAGGGCAAAGGGATGGTGAGCTAAGTAATGGAAAAGGAAAAGCCTAAGATTTTCTACTTGTATATGGGCTGAAACATAATCTTCTCAGTGTAAGTCAAATGTGTGATAGAGGATGTGAAGTGGTGTTCATGTCCAAGGACTGCAAGATAAAATTTGTAACCTCAGGACAAGTGGTGGCCAAAGGCATAAGGATAGAAAATAATGTATATGTGCTGAAAGAAAATAGAGAAGAATGTCATCTAAGAAGACATGATGAAAGCTGGTTATGGCATAGGAGACTTGGACATCTAAACGTTGACCACTTAATCAAACTCAAAAAACTCGAGGCAGTAAAAGATCTTCTGAGAATATCAAAGCCCCAAGATTCAATGTGTAAACCCTATCAAGTAGGGAAGCAAAACAGGACACAATTTAAGTCCAAGAGCTTTACTTCAATAGAGAAACCACTCCAACTAGTTCATATGGATTTATGTGGACCATCAAGACAGGAAGGCACAGGGAAAGAAAACTAGTTCATGCTGATTATCGATGATTACTCCAGACTTACTTGGGTCGCCTTTATGAAGGAAAAGGCTGAAGCATTTGAGAAGTTTAAAATATTTAAGGCTTTAACTGAGACTCAAACAGCCAAGAGGTTAAAGGCAGTAAGATAAGACCTAGGAGTAGAGTTTATGTCAAGAGACTTCAAGGAATTCTGTGATGAGCACGGGATCAAGAGAGAATACACAATCCCAAGAACTCCACAACAAAATGGAGTTGTTTAGAGGCAAAACAGAACAGTGCAGGAAATGGCCAGGTCAATGATGAATGAGAATAACATTGGACAAACCTACTGGGTAGAAGAAATACACACAACAGTCCATGTTCTTAACAAAGCTCACCTCATACCACAAAGGGACAAGACACCTTATGAACTGTGGTTTGGGAGACCTGCTTCAATTAAACACTTCAAAGTCTTTGGGAGTAAATGCTACATAAAGAATAATGATGAGAACCTCGACAAATATGATGACAGGGCTGATGAAGGTATCTTCTTAGGGTATGCTACAAATAGTAAAGGACATAGATGCTATAATAAGAGGCTGCATAAAATGGTTGACTGTATTGATGTAAAATTTGATGAAGGAATCCCAGCAAGAGAGATGTATAGTAATGAGTCTTCTACAGAAGACACAGCTAAAGCTGAAGATGAAAAGGTCCAAGAATCAGAAAATGAAGACTTTGAATCAGATGAAGACTTAGACACTCAAACAGACTCAAATTAGCAGTCAACCTCAAATTCCTCCTCTAGAATCATTCAAAAGAATCATCCTGCAAGTCATATAGTTGGAGAAAAAGACAAAGGTGTACAAACAAAGAAAAAGCTAATCAAAAACACCGAACAGTCTCATATAGCCTTCATATCCATGCTGGAACCCAAGAATTTTAATGAAGCTAGCAAAGATGACCACTGGGTTAAAGCAATGAATGATGAACTTGATCAGGTTGAGAAAAACAATACGTGGGAGATGGTTCATAGCCCTGAAGATAAAAATGTCATTGGCTCCAAATGGATCTTTAAGAATAAGTTGAATGAGCAAGGACAAGTTGTCAGGAACAAAGCAAGGTTAGTCTGTAAAGGATATGCTCAGATAGAAGGACTGGATTTTGAAGAAACATTTGCACCCGTAGCAATATTAGAAGCTATCAGAATGTTTCTTTTCTATGCTTGTCATAAAAGGTTTAAATTCTATCAAATGGATGTCAAGAAAGCTTTTCTAAATGGATATTTAAGTGAAGAAGTCTATATGGAACAACCAGAGGGTTTCAAACTGTCTGATAACCCTGACTTAGTATGCAAGCTGAAGAAATCTTTATATGGGTTAAAACAAGCCCCTCGAGCCTGGTATCATAGACTAGATACGTATCTCAAAGACAAATGGTTCAAGAGAGGAACAACTGACAACAATCTATATATTAAAACATAGGATAATAATTTGCTCATCGTATTGGTCTATGTAGATGACATCGTCTTCAGATGTAATAAGGATCCATTGGTACAATGGTTTTCTTCTGCCATGGAATTTGAGTTTGAAATGTCCATGATAGGAGAACTGTCATTTTTTCTTGGTCTGCAAATTACTCAGAGGTCTGAAGGGATGTTCATTTCTCAAGAAAAATATCTAAGAGAAATGTTGAAAATGTTTCAAATGGAAGATTCTAAACCTGTGGGCACACCTATGATTACTGGCTGCAAATTAAGAAAGGATGATGACTCACCTGATGTTGATCAGAGTTCATATAGGTCAATGATAGGCAGCCTTTTGTACATCACAACATCTCACCCAGACATAATGCATGCTGTAGGAATGGTTGGAAGATATCAGTCTGCACCTAAACAGAGTCATTTACTAGCTGTCAAAAGGATATTCAGGTATTTGAAGGAAATAATGACTTATGGTCTGTGGTATCCCAGAAATCAAAATTTTCAGTTAACTGCTTATTCAGATGCAGATTGGGTAAACTGTGTTAATGAGAGAAAAAGCACCAGTGGAGGAGCATTCTTCCTGGGTGACTCATTAGTAGCATGGCTTAGTAAAAAGAAAGGTTCCATTTCTTTATCAACCACAGAGGCAAAGTACATTGTTGTTGCTACCTGTTGCACTCAGGTATTATGGATGATTCAGACACTTGCAGACTTGGAGGTAAAATACGCTGCACCGATCCCAATTCATTGTGATAACACTAGTGCCATCAATGTGTCTAAGAATCCTGTATTCCACTCCAAGACCAAGCATATTCCCATAAAATTCCATTTTCTGAGAGAGCAAGTCACCAATCATGTTTTTCAGGTTCAGTGCATTCCAACCACAGAACAAATAGCAGACATATTTACTAAACCCGTAGCTAAGACCCCTTTTGAATATCTCCGATAGAAGCTAGGTGTCATCCCGTTTCACACCTAAGAGAGTCCATCCTGTTAGTGGGAGTCTTGTATTGATTGCATATCTGATACCTCCTAAAAATACTGCAACAACTCAAGGGGAGCGTGTTTTCTTTGACATTGATGTCAAAGGGGGAGAAATGAATAGGTCTGGGTGCCTTTGTTGCCATCAATGCCAAAGGGGGAGATTGTTGGCATGTTTTATAGGTAGTGTATGCTTGTCATTGATGGCAAGTACAACAATGATGATGGCCTGAGTATAGGAAGGATGTGCCAGGCGGGCACCAAAACTCTTTTGGGAAGATGCTGCAGAGCAAGATTGACAAGATCAGAGTATGCAACGATGGATCTCATTGAAGATTTCCCGATGAACGTCCGATCTGAGCCCGAGGTCCGACCGACGTTGGATCCAGGAGAACCTACACGCTCTTTAACGAGCAAGGTGAAATGCGAAACCCCAAAAAATCACCTCAACAAAGACTCCATTTCAATGTTTTGGTTACCGGGAGATAGAGAAGTCAAGAGTCGAGACTCTCCAACACAGGAGTCCCGAAGTTGTGAAATGCGAAACCTCAAAAACCCGAAAAAAAAAGGCGCATCACTCGAAGTGTTGGATACCGAGATTTCAGTTACTGGGAGATGGAAATGACAAAGACTCTCATCATAAGGAGTCCCGAAGTCATGAAACCCAAAGTCGAGAAATGATAAAGACTCCATACCATAGTTTTGGATACCAGGAGTAGGAGGAGTCAAGAGTAAAGACTCTTCATCAGAGGAGTCCCGAAATTGCGAAACCTGAAGTCAAAAAATATCACAGACAAGCTTTGTTTCAGAGTTTCAGGCACCGCGACATGCAGAGTCAAGAAACTTTACCACAGGAATACCGAAATGCTGATTCACCGAAATGAGAAACACTGGAGTATCGAACCATTGATCTGACTCTATTTCAGAGTTCCAGATACCAGGAGTTGAAGTGTCGAAACACTTCACCACAGGAGGACCGAAATGTCGAAGTGTCGAAACGCGAAATTGTGAAATGTAGCTTTTTGAATAAGGCTATGGTCACAGCCATTGGTCACATCGACGAGAGATAGAGGAAAGAGCTAGAGCAACCAAGCTCCATTTCGGGGATCGTGACATGGAGTGTCGAGACACTTGATCACAAGAATGTCGAATTTTCGAAAAGATGAAATGCGAAACACAATTAGGCTCAACTAGAGGTCACAACCTTTGGTCAAATCAGTGAAAGATGGGGGAAGGAGTTAGTGAAGACAAGATCCTTTTCGGAGTTTCGGGAGTCGGGGAATGGAGAGTACTAAAATCCTCCACCACGGTGATCCTGAAATTCCGAAGAGAGGAATGCCAAAATGAATGCAAGACTAATGAAAGTCATTCAATGGTGCAGATGAAATTGAATCAAATCGGAGGGCTATTGTTGTAAGTCACAGTGTAACTGCCAGAAACCACTGATGGTTTCTGCCAGAGGACTCGAAGACACTTCAGGGTGATTGACAGAGGAGGTGAAGAATCTCAAGGAATCTGCAAGTAGAACACTGACTGTTTGTGGAGGCGATTGACAACTGGATGAGCGTTGGAGCCTGTAACTGCAACAGAGTAGTTGAGCTCGACTGTAACAGAAGATGAAGAATCTTAATTGTTGGTGATGTGAAGTAATTTGATCATGACACCCAGTGATGACGGACACATGTGATTAACAAACAAAGAAGCTGAAGAGTTACCATTATGAATAGGTAGGGCACTCGACATGCAGAGCATGCAGAACCATTGGACACAGGGCATGCATAAGATGCACAGAGAGCATAAGAAGGTCAAACAAAGAAGAGATCAGTGTCGTTGTGGTGGTGTGGGATGCATGTGTGAAGAAGGAGGTGGAATGCAGCAGCTGAAATAGACAAAAGACAAAAGTTGCATTCAATGGGAATGGTGCAGAAAGAACAAGAGGCAGAAGAATAGAAAAGTGTAATGGATGCATGAAAGAATATAGTGAGGAAGACAGAGCAGTGAAATCTTGCAGAACAATGATGAGACTAGTAAGCTTTTGTTGAACACTATATCATTGTAATAAGTTTCAATAATTCATATTCATAAACCAGGGTGGTAGGGAGGTGCTAGGGAGGACTGGTGTCCTCAGAGGTTCAAGTGGGTGCTTGAACACAGGGATTTGTAGCTTTCGTCTAGTTGGTACTAGAGAAACCAGGGAGTTGGTGCTTCCTTTTAGTTGGTACTAGAGAAACTAGGGAGTTGGTTCTTCCTTCTAGTTGGTGCTAGAGAAACTAGGGAGTTGGTGCTTCCTTCTAGTGGGTGCTAGAGAAAATAGAGAGTTGGTGCTCTCAGCAAGTTGCAGCTTGCAAAAACAGAGGTTGTAGCCTCACAATGAGTAGGTGCTCATATGTATGATAATGTAAAGAATGTAAATAATTCTTATCATATAAAGAA
>ML780424.1:361926-372974 GCA_009831015.1 Picea engelmannii | reverse complement strand
AAACCGTGAGGAGTTATGTGACATTCTACATACCACCAGAAATGGCATGACATGTACTATCCATATAGAATAGTATTATCTGAAAATATATCATAAATCATACCATTACCCATCAAACAAACTTGGGTCCATTACCCAAACCTAGGGTTGCCAAATTCTCATGGCCATAACTCTCTAACCGTGAAGAATTATGTGACGTTCCACATACCACCGGAAATGAAATGACAAGCACTATCAATATAGGATATTTTCCCTGAAAAATTCACTTTCCTTAATCTTATTATTACATAATTAAGCATGGGTTCTCTTACTGCACAAAGCGTCTTCCTGTGAGGGCTTTCACCATAAGGGGATCACTTTGGAGTTCATCCATATTTACTTCTTATCAACCATGAAAAAACAATAATGAGTCATATTTACATCAAACACTATTGGGTCCATTACCCAAACCTTTGTGCTATGGGTCTTTCTTCAAGGGTTGACATCAATGACAACCAACCTTAATCAACAATCTCCCCCTTTGGCATTGATGGCAACACTCTAATGCAACACTGAAATCATATCACTCATGCTCCCTCTGAAACCATGCCTCTGTCCTTTGCATTTGGGTCTTTCTTCAAGGGTTGACATCAATGAAAACCAACCTTAATCAACAATTACATCATTCAAACACTTGTTTTTCAGAGGTGTTGATCTATCTTTGATATTCTGTGTAGACTTGTCTGTTTGTGAATTAGTTTTCATGAATGACAAAGGCTATTGTGTAGAGTCGAGTGGGAAACAATCCGTGGCATGTTGATCCAACTTTTAGAGTTCATTTTTTGATTTTCTGTTAGAGGTCCTTTTGTATGTTCCATCAGGGATGTCTAAGTTTGACTTTGGTCTAAAATATTTGCATGAAATTTTGTAAAAGTAATGAATCTTTGGTGAATTGGAATGAAATAAGGATTGCTTTATGTCTCATCTGTCTTGAATATCTTCTTGGTGTCTTTACTTCTATCTCTACATTTATTTCAACAACTGTTATATTCATAAAAATCATTTAAAAATTTAATTCCCAACAAGCTTTTTACTTATAAAAGACTAGCCTAACTACTTGTAATCAATAATTGTGAGTTAGGATGTTATTTTTGTTGGCTATAAACATAGGGTGATATTCCCATCTATTTTTCTTTAGCCAAGAAGAATCTGAAAATGCTTGAGTAAGATAATTTCATATCTTTTCCTCAACATTTATTTGGCGACCATACTGGGGAGATCTTCGATATCTCTCTGGTTAATTTTTTATACTCGATTTTCATCGATACATCTATTTTTATGATATTGATTCTTTGACTATTTTATTTCTTAATGACTGTGCCGATTGCAAGGAAGCCCAATATTGAGCTCGGTCTTCAAGATCAAAACAACATTGCCTTGAACCTGTTTAATACCATTTTAGACACTGCTAATACCCCTTCTAAGCTTAATTATTCATGGGAAACAATTGAATGAGATATTAGTGCTCAAGAACGATTGGAAGCTAGACTTAGATAGCCTAGAAATCAACAGTAACCTTCTTGTTTCTTTAGTTTTGGCCTTTCTTTCATGTCCTTAGAATCTCGTGTTTCTAGAAGAAGAAGAGACTTATCACCTAAAATTAATCCTATTGCTGAAATAGGAAGAAGGAACGTTGTGTTATCTACCCAACAAAGTTCTATAGGGAGAACTTTTCCTGATTTATCCAGTTCATCTTTCTTTCCATCATTTATCATCCACAAGATGGAATCTAGTGGTGGCTTTGGTGGCACTAGAAATTCTTCCTCTTCTCAGTCTTCATCTTCCTCAATGATTAATAGCTTATATATCCATCATATCCATGTCCAATATACCAAAAATCCCACCAAAGTCATTAAAAAGTATGGGCTTTTTCAGTTTGAAGAAGATGCCACAACCACACCGTGGCATGTGTCCTCTCCTCTTAACCTATCACCTTCTACTCATCCACTTCCTAAATTTAAAGAGCATCTTCCTAGGTTTTTAGGAAATAACACTGTCACTACAAATGAAAACCTGGTGGTGTTCTCTAATTCTTGTCATAACATAGGACTCAATGACAATGATACTTGCATGCACTTATTCATCAATTCCTTGGAAGGAAAGGCTGCAGCTAATTTCTTTGACCTTCCTCCTAATATTTTGTCTTCTTGGGAGGAGTTAATCTATTGGTTCCGATCCACTTATGAGCAATCTAAAAGCCCAACTGAGAAGTTAGGGGAATACAATAATGCCACCTATAAGGATGGCGAGACCATCGAGTCTTTCAACTTTCATTTCACTAAGCTATACAATCAGATCCCTGAACTCATTCGACCTCAAAACCAAGCCACTTTCATGCATTACTACAATGCATTGCCTTCCCCTTACCATCATAGGATTGAGGAAAAATCCATTGATAATCTCAGTTCCGCTTTACATACTTGTTCAGAATACGAAGAACAACTTGAAAGAACAGGTCTTCCCTAGGGAGAATCAGTTAAACAGATATACATGTCCGCCCTCCTACAACTATTACAGGATATGAACAATCGTATGATAACGTTCGATCGAAACAGAATTGTCTCCCCTCTCACCTATGGGGCTTCATCCTCTTCTGCACCCCCCTTTACAGGTCTGATTGAAAATAATTTTCAGCCTAAAGCTATCTTGCCTAGAATTTGGTCTAACTTCTGCGAGTAACACCATGAGGAAACCACATGTGAGGTAAAGAAGAGTGACAAAGATAATATATTTGGTAAGAGACGAGAATCTACTATCGATTTCCTAGATTTTGTAGAGCCCGAAGATGTCACGGTCATCAATACTAGGAACAAAGCCTATGCTCCCAAGGGAAAATTTGATCCTCCCTGTTGTTCTTCTAGTCCAAGCTCATCCTCACCCTCTGCTATGGTTTAGGTTCCTAAGGTTTCTGATAGTCAAGGAACAACCTCTCCTCTCCCCTCTTCCAAATACAATATCTTGAATCAGTTGGCCAACATCAAAGAAGATGCAACCCTTTTGGACATGGTTGTCGTCCCTAAACAACAGATGCATCTGAAACAATTCATGGAAGGAGAAGCTTCCATTGTAGCCAATATTTTTGAAGAAGTAAATGAAGAGGATTCATCTCTAAATAAAGTAGGTGTACATAACTTTATATACCCTATAAAAAATCCTCCTTTTTATATTTCTGTAAAGATTATGGATAAGATCACCCATTGTTACCTCATTGATGGTGGTTCAAGACCAAGTGTGATGTCGAAGATTATTATGGAAGAGCTACACTTGTCTTGTACAAATGAAAACGCCAGAAGCATTCTCTCTTATAATAGTATACAACAAATGACCATAGGATATATTAAGGATGTAACCTTAGTTTTATGCGCTCATACTGAAATAAGGACAACCCTCAACATTTAGGTAATTGATATGCCTATAAGAAATTAATCAATTATCTTGGGAAGAGATTGGCAAGCCTTAACAGGTGGATACCTCTCACTCAAAGGGACACATTTATCCATGCCTCGGAATGGTAATAACATTACAGTCCTTAGAGAGGAAAGGATTTCACCCTACATAGAGAGTGTTCCCCAATCTAGTGTAAACTATATCGAAGAGGACCTAGGAGCGTATTCCATCTTTGATGAGGAGGATAATATTCCTTTGGAGAAAATCAATTTAGATGATCATATGTGGCACATGCACTTTGATGGTTTATTCTCTAATGAAGGTAATGGGGCTAGCATTATCTTGGTTTCCCCTGTAGGAAAAGTTCATAATTTGTCTTACAGGTTAGAGTTTGATTGTACAAACAATGTCACTGAATTCAAAGATTTATTTTTAGGCATTGAAAGTGCCCTTAATTTTGGTTGTGGTCACCTTTCAATTTTTGGAGATTCTGAGCTTGTTGTGAACCTGATACGTAAGGTATTCTCTCCTAGCAACAAGTTGATGGAACGATACACCCAAACTGTTTGGGTGCTTATCTCGAACCTTTTATCTTTTAACATCACTCATGTTAAGAGGGAGTTGAATTCAATGGCTGATTGATTAGCTGTCTTTGCAGCTTCTCCTAATCAACAAACTTTCTCTCATAGGCCTGATTATTCTTTTCAATCTCTATATCGTTCACATGTCCCAAACAATGTAGAATCTTGGCAGGTCTTCCCTAACGATGAGAGCATTTGTGCTTTCATTCAAGATGAACCTCTTAAGCCCAAGGAAATGATATCCATATAAAACAACAAAATTCCTGAGGGCTTGACTCCTCTTGAGAGTTTGTTTTCATCGAGTGATGTAGGAAATAAATAGAAACAGAGAGAAGAAGGGTCAAGAAGGAAGATGGGTGAAACGATATCCTGGAATATTGGGGCACTCGAATCTTCAAAGAATGTTAAAATAAGTACCCATTGTTCTGATAAAGAAGAAATGAAGTTTGCCAAGCTACTTGGTGGATTTCAAAAGGTTTTTTCTTGGTTTTATAAGGATCTTCGTGGTTTTGATAGTGGTCTTACACAACATGCTATCCCCATCAAGGAAGGCATGAAACTAGCTAGGAAAAAACAAGGGCCTAATAACTTTGCATGTAAAGAAACTTGTCAAAAGGAGTTGGAAGATTTCTTAAGGGTTGAGATTATTTTTCCAGTCTACCTTGAATGGGTGTCCAATTGGATACTTGTTTCAAAGACCACTGATCATATTACAACCTGCATTAATTTTCGCACTTTCAGTTAGGTTATTATGAGACATCCTTTTCCTCCTCTCAATATGGAAATGTTTCTGCAACAGTTTGTGAGGTCACAGATTAGGCCCTTACTTGACGAAATTCCGGGTTACAATAAAATCAAGGTAAAAGGGGCAGATGTTCATAAAACCACTCCTATCTCAATTCGGGGTACCATGACTTATAAATGCATGTTTTCTGGCTTACATGATGGAAGTATCACTTTTAAAAGACCTATACACACAACTCTTGATGAATTGATCAACATCCACATCTACCTTGATGATCTAATCATATACATTAAAAGCATGATAATTACCTCAGAGTTCCAAGTGTTATCTTCGGGTCCCTTCGAAATTTCTTTTGTCCTGCATACTAACTCTTACATTCTAAGGGATTTATAGGAACAATTGTTTTCCTACATCACAAATGATTCTCGCTTGAAACATTGTGAGGGATCAATGTGAAAATTTCTAATGCTGTTAGGATTTTATGTATACTGGTAACCTAGCTCTGCTTTCATTTTTTGTGACATGCTATTTTCTTCCTTACAATAGTTTGACTTCTTCTTTCTATTTTAATTTTTTCCTACTTCTCTTACGTTTCTATCATTTTATTTGTTGTTGTTTTAAATTTTGCGATTTTACTTCTGTCATGATTTTGTTTCCTACCATCTTCTAGTTAATTGGGTCAAAATAGGATGATTGGATCAGATATGACACAGTGACACTCCTGCAAAGCATTGTTAGTCAATAACAATCAAGCTTACACAACTGTTACGATATTTCCCCTAAAGCATAATTGAATTTGCTATCTTCTTTCAATGTTGTTTTATAAAGAGGTTGTCTCCTGCTTTTTCTTGTCATTTCTTCATCCATTTGAGATTTTAAAGAGAAAATCCGTAATTTTTCTCCTTGAAATAAAGAGCAGATTCCAGTTGAATGATTATGCATACAGTGGTAAAATCCCTCATACTTAACACTTTTCATGAGCTATTCCCAAATTCCTGGTCATTTTTCCATTAAATCCGCTCACTTCCCCCTGTTGCATAATCTTCCTGGTTATATCTTCTTGACCTACTATTCTTGGTTTGCGAAACCATGAGTTCCGAGTTCTAAATCTATTGAGAAAAAATTTCCCTTGGGATTCACCAGTTTGTTGATGATTAAAAATTGCAACAAGGTTTTCTTCCCACAAAGTATTGCTAAAGCCTATTATTATAAGCTACAATAGGAATAATACTAGTAGGTGGGACCCCCTTGTAAATTGGGAGATAATATCAAGCTCTTATTTGATGTTTGTGCCATTGTTCGACACTGCTTACATGGTTGATGAGATCTTGTTTTATTGGCGATGGATAGGGCCTATTATGTGTTGGTTCTAATGGAAACAATTGGATGATGGACAAGGCATGTTATATGTTTTTTTCTGCTACTCTAGGTTAAAATTTTATGTCACAACGACCTATGTTATCCATTGTTATCATTGTTATCTATTCTTGGATCCATTACTGGGACACCTGCACAAGAGACATGTTAGTAAAAAAACATAAAGAGAAGTTGGGAAAGGGAAAAAGCAATATAAACAAATGAAAAAAGAAGGAATCAAACTATGCTCTTATGCTACCTACATGCATCGAAATTTAAATGATTGTTGTTATCCTTGCTAATAAGTTAATGGCTATGCGATTTTTTGAGTTATATAGTTGATATGCATTATGGTTAAGTTGGAAATGGTAAGATATGATGTGGGTGGTGTGTTTGACAAGTGATAGATGGTAATTCCAATGCATGGTTTAAATGAATGGTTAATGGATTAATGGTTGGTGTGTTCTGAGAAATTAAATGACTGGAGGGTGGAGGTGACGTGCATTTACTGCACATCACCCTTACTCTTTCCAATGGTCGCCACCTTAGTCAGGCTATTGTTCAACTGTGTTTGCTATGGTTCGGCTCTGACTTTCAAGGAGAGGGGAGAACCGCTCAACCAATTCACATTTTTAAGGTGCTCTTGGTTACAGGTATGCCTTTTTTCCATCCATGAATTTGCTTTGGTTATGAAATAAATAGTGGCTCGACATGTATGGGTTTGTGCTTTCCTTGAGTCAGGAAACTGTGTTAATTGGTGATATTTTTCTAGAATGAATCGTTGGTGGTTTTTCATTGCAATGAAGTTTGAAGTCACAGTGTTATTGGTCGTTCTAAGCGTTAGTAGACATAAAGTCTCTCTATCATCCTTGTTGGTTTTAGTTGGAGGGTTCGAGTGGCTGGCGGTCTTCACGCATTCATATCACCATACCCAGTTTTTGGATTTTATGGGGTTTAATGGGTTAGAAGAATCTTGTGTCACTACGCATTATTCACTTGGGTATTGGGTTGTTCATGCTACTAATGGTCGTTTAGTGGGTTATATTTCTTCTTCTCTGCTTTGTTTCATCTCAGCATTGTTAGTTGGTTGGATGGGAGAGCCACGAGCATTATACCCTGTCTGTGCTAAGTATCATTACAGGGCCAAAATGGAGCCTTGCTCCTCTGTTCATAGCCTCTCCTATCACAGGAATTGTCACCCTATCTGTCAAGTCAATTGTGGTATACCATGTGTGTGCACCGTTGGTATCAAAGGTTTTCATCGATGGGAGGAGTCGACTCTAGTTTCCTTGTGTTGATACACATAGAAAACCCTTGATTTCTCAAGCCCGAGTGTTGATGGAGGGGAATTTTATGGCCTGTCGGGTATACTGTTTCTACCTCATTATATTAAATGGATAGCCCAACATTTTGAATGTTTAGAGTCAAAGAAAATTGGACCTATACAGTCACAGAAATACAATTGCGTTTTGTCGAATGGTTTGTGTATTCCATAGCATAGCGTGAGTTGAAGTGGTGATTGTTGTTTGTGTGTTTAAATGTCAAGTCAAGATATTTGCAATTTAAATATGGTTTATTGTGTTGACTGCCCACTATTTATGTTTAATGAATATCATGCATTTTAACATTGATAGGCACAGGTGCTGTGATAGTATAACCTCATTGCAATTCAATTATTAAATGAATTAAAAGACATAATTGAGCACGAACTTTGAATTGTATTTGATGATTGAACTAATTCGTGAGCAGTGGTTGAGTTGACGTTGAGAAGAGTGGAAGTAATTAACTGTGTATTCATTTGGATATTGTTTTAAAATGTTAAATGGATAAATGAGAAGAGCAGAGCTCCTCTACAACTTGTTGTGGAATGCGTATTGTCTTGTTTTGGTGAAACTGTGTTACAGATTGACTACGAACAATGAACAAGTTAATGCACATGACTGTTTAAATTTTACATAGTAGTTGTTCTTTTGGCACAATGATCATTTTGGTTATTGTTGATCTTTTACATTGATTTGGAATGATTGTATGGATTACTTAATTAATTTTATGAACAATACCCGCTCTCTTTCCCCACCATTATTTTGATTTCCACTAATTACAGCCCCCTCACCTTCCCACATTCATTTTTCACTCCCTATTCTAAAATTTAATTACAGGCAAGAGGAATTCTGTATTGAAGCATTTTGAAGTCACAAGTTCCTGATTGGACTACATTGATATTTTCTTCGATTTGCGTTACAATTGATTGTTTGTTGTCTTTGAGTAGTAACCATGTTATTTCCCCCCTAATTATATCATGTTTTGCTCAATACAAACCCCTTGCATATCCCTGGACCTTTTGTTCACCCCTTGCTCATTGAAAACAATTAAACAATCTGTATGGATTAGATTGCATGAGTCTGATATGTTGCTGAGCCAAAATATATTTCATATTTTTAAAGAGTTGTCATGTATGGATGTTAGAAGGACTATTTGCTAATCAATCATGCATGCAGGAATGCGATTTTTCAGTTGAGGTATCCTTGGTAGAGGCAAACGAGGGAGAGGTAATTGGAACAGAGGCCCAAGAAGGCCAAGGTTCTCCATACACTTTGACGCCGAATCACAAGAGTTAGGCTAGTTGTTTCAGGCCGGATTTTTCAATTGAATGGGGAAAGGAGTGGTCCAACATAGGCCTGAAAGGGCTCCCTTCCAAGCTCCAAAAGCCCCTGGTATTCCCGTTCCCCCTCATGTCTCATTGCAACCCGAGGTTCCCGAAAATGACGGATGACAAGAGATTGTCCATCTGATAGTCTCCCAACATCGTGGCTGGCCCAATTTGTCCTTACCTGCTCCCCTTCCCATTAACCATATTTCCCAAGCTGCACCTGCCCACTCACTGGTTCAATCCTCTCATGCTAGAAAAAGGTTGAAAACCGAGGCCCACCATGCCCTTGACAAAGGAAAAGCCACTGTTTCCCCTTCCTCACCCTCCAATGGCTTTGATAAATCTATGTCTTCCCGGATGCATTTGAGGGATGATTGTTCTCACGTGATCAATGAGATTAGGCCTAAAGGCTCAGCACAACCAAAGGAAAATTCAGAAAAATCGAAGGGTGAAAACAACAATCAAGGAAATATTGCATCTCAGATTGGGAAATATGGTTTTTGAGTTTTTATGTTATTTATTGTTGATGACAATTGACTTCAGAAGTTTTGGACAACATGTTTTCTTTGGATATATGAGTAAAAAAGTTTTTTGAAAATAATTTCAAATATCAATGAGCTAAATTGTCAAATGTTAATGTGATGATGGGAGTCACAAGGAGGGGTGTTTTTTTTTAATTAACTAGTTATGTTATGATTGTTAAGAGCTAAAGGGAGTCACAAGGGGTCCCATCTACTAGTTATTATTGATTTATAACCCTTATTATGATTATTAATTTCCCCCCTAACTAAAAAGTTGGTTGAGTCTTTAGTTAACTTAATTAATGAGGTAGTTCAACTACTTCAACCAATTATAATTTGCTTAAAGGAAAAAGGAGAGGGAGGATAGAAGGAGAAGCATACTAAGGTTTTCTCTTTGAGTTTATGTTGAGATAGTTCAATTTTCATTTATTCCTTAATTTATCACAAGCCTATTTTTTTTTTTTTTTATGATAGCAGGGTCTTATTGTAGACAACAAGATTCAGGGATGAATTACATCATTCATACACTTTTTTTTCAGAGGTGTTGATCTATCTTTGATAGTCTGTGTAGACTTGTTTGTTTGTGAATTAATTTTCACGACTGACAAAGGCTATTGTGCAGAGTCAAGTGGGAAGAAATCTGTGGCAAGTTGATCCAACTTTTAGAGTTCAATTTTTTATTTTATTTCAGAGTTCCTTTTGTATGTTCCATCGGGGATGTCTAAGTTTGAATTTGGTCCGAAATTTCTGCATGACATATTGTAAAAGGAATGACTCTTTGGTGAATTGGAATGAAATAAAGGATTTCTTTATGTCTCATCTGTCTTGATTATCTTCTTGGTGTCTTCTGTCTCTACATTTATTTTAACAACTGTTATATTGAGAAAATCATATAAAAATTGAATTCCCAACAAGCTTTTTACTTATAAAAGACTAGCCTAAGAACTTGTAATCAATACTTGTGAGTTAGGATGTTATTTTTGTTGGCTATAAACATAGGGTGATATTCCCGTCTATTTTTCTTTAGCCAAGAAGAATCTGAAAATGCTTGAGTAAGATCATTTCATATCTTTTCCTCAACAACGGGGAGACTCCATTGGTTGACAACACACTGTACATACAACTAGTGGGGAGTTTTTTGTATCTCACACACTCTAGACCATACCTCTCATATGCAGTTTGTGTTGTTTCCAGGTTGATGCAGGAGCCACATGAGCTACATTGGAAGGCTGCAAAGTGTATCCTTTGATATGTACAGGGCACCATCACCTTTGGGATTCATTATGCAACAAACTCTACATTAGATGTCATCGGGTTTACTGATTCTGACTGGGCTGGCGATAATACTAATCACAAGTCCACATCTGGTTATTCACTCAGTCTTTGTTATGGGCCTATCTGTTGGTCAAGCAAGAAGCAAGCTACCATTTCTTTATCTTCAATTGAGGCATAATATAGAGGGGTAGTTAACATAATCATTCAGGCTCTGTGGCTACAACATTTTCTCACTGAGTTGGGAATTCAGTTTCATCAGTCGATTGTCATCTGGTGTGACAACCAGAGTACTTTGAAGTTCTACAGAGATCTAGTTCAGAGGCAGTGGATGAAGCACATCGAGATCCACATGCACTACATCCAGGACTTAGTACACAAGGGGTTCATCGACTTACAATTTTATCCTTCAGCAGAACAGATGAAAGACATCTTCAACAAGACCTTCACTGAGCAAAAGTTTCATTCTCTACGAAGTCATCTTGGAGTGAAGGACA
>ML780424.1:322349-344732 GCA_009831015.1 Picea engelmannii | reverse complement strand
CTATCATCATATCCTTTATGCATTCAAGATACCAATAAAAAAATAGTAGAAGATTTTTATGACATGAAAAAGGATGACATACAAAGAGGTGGTAATGAACAAGTGGACCAGGAGCATCATGACTACATTCAATTATGGTTTCAGGTACCTATCCGCTCACAACATTCCTTCACTCTTAAAAAATTCTTGACATCATATCAATCAAAGCATCTGGTTTCTCATATTTTGGTATATATTAAAGCATATCTTTCAAACATGAATATGAGCTTATTTGTAATCATGTTATGCACATGGATCCATTGGAAGTATTCCTATACTCGAAAGAGATTTTCGTTTTCAAGAAAGTAGGATAGGGTAGAAGAATAAATGAATAAACACAATAGTAAAGATAAAAATAAGTCTATTTGTGAAAGCCAGTTTACTAGTTCAATTGGACACGAGTTTTTCTTGAAAACCAGGCAACTGGCAGGAAAATTCTCCATAAGTTTTGCATGTTGGTTCAATCTTGTATTTTGTTTTTTCAAATCATTTTTGTTCTATGCTTGTACTGCATAATGTGGGATTACTTAAGGACTTGCTTCCAGTAGGTCTTGTCCCATTGACCTCAACACTCTATCTAGGATCAAGATCAAGAGATGTTTATAATTCCTTGGAATTCGTATGCCTCAATGATAGGTTTCCTCATTGATAGTAGTGGGGATGCATTATTTCCTTTTGACTATCAGATCATGCAAGTTAGTCAGTGCCAACAATTTTTTTTTTCCTGACAAGATGCATTAAGGTACCTTGACACTCATTGACATTTATGACAAGTGATCTTGCATTGGTTAACGAAATACATTAATGGTCATTAATCCAATGATTTGTTTCTATGCTCAACAAAAACACATCCATTCGCGTGGTAATGATTGTACCACAGATCCAGGCCTTGATGAAGACTATATGGTTTAAGGGTATCAACAATTGAAACCTTTTATACATCTTATAAATAAAAAGGGACTGCCATTCTTGTTGTAGTATCTTTCCCTATATTAGAGTTTCTGGTTCCATGTAATAGTATTCATTGTTGTTATCTAACACTGGTTCCAACAATATTTGTTACATATAATAAATGTGATAAGAAAAACAAATTTCAGATCGAATTCAACAAATAGATCATTTAGTATATGTATCTCTACAACATAATCAATCTCCAACATCATCTTATGGGTATTTGATTTCAGTTTTCATTTTCATATTTCCAACATTCAACATGATCAACATGCAGGTTTGCAAAATTTTAGAATGAGAAATAAGTGCACGAGGTGTTATAATTTTTAATATAAATAGATTAGAAGCTTCCACAATGTTCAAAATATTAGTGCCAACACAATAGATTCAACACACACCTCTTGCATTACATTAAAAATTTCCAGGATGGAGAAAAGGAAAAGGAAAAGGATTCATGTAGCAGATTCCTCTGTTCCTGTAGAGAAATTTCCACAACACTTCAACCTTTAGACAATCCTCTCCTTTCAGATGCAATCATGACTCAAATATAAGATCTCAGAAGGATGCATGATGACATATATCATCCTCAGTATGGGGGAGAGAGTACTGAGATCCATATTTCAATCAAGAGCTCACTATTCAAATTATATCACATGGGGATATTCAAAGTAAGTTAATTTCCTCCCTTTATATCACAACCTTATTCAATTGGCAAGACATGAAGATAATTATGAAGACCTAGTGCATAGGATTCATGTTGGTTTTACAACAAGAGTTGAAGTTTGCATTGAGCACTTTAAGAACAAAAAATCGTTATAGCCACAATGATGACAAAGTAAGGGGTTTTTAGAATGAGACAAACTAGGAATTTATCATTTTTGGTTGGACTTGTCTAATTTGTTGATTATTTGCTTTAGTGGAATTCAAATGTGAGAAAAACATTGAATTGATAGTTTGAATGGTAGACCCTGGTTCCATCTATGTTTATGTTGAGCAATATTCAAGACATTTTTTGGAAAAACAGGTGATAATTATAAGGCTTGGCCCTGCTTTTGTTGTAGAGTAAGTGTGTTCACACTGGCTTTATGGACAAGAAAGAAACATGATAGCATATTATTTTATTTATGGATGTTTCTAATCTTTAAACAAGGCCAAATACAACACAAAGTCATTCATTATTAGATCACCATATTATTTTACTTGTAAATCATTTTTTTCAAACTTTTTTTAGTTAAAGTGATTTTCTGCAGCTACCAGAACTTCCCTGTAAAGTACTATAGCAGCCAGATTTATTGTAGCAGACTATTTCCAGAGATGATTTTTGTGTGTCATTTGCAGGCAACTGAGGCTGAATTAAGAAATTATGAGATATGGGTTTTGAGGAGAATATGATAAATTGAGTATAGTGTGAGTAAAAGTTTTAGAAAATGCATGATAAGGTATGCACAAACATGTTTTAAAACTAATTTAATAAAAAATACCATAATTTTTGTAAACAATTACAACTATCTTTCTGTAGCATATTTGTATTTTTGTATGGTTTCACACATCTGAAGACTAGATCATTGCTTGGAGATGGTTTCAAATCATGAACATATGGTCATCCACCTATCAACCACAATTTCTAGCATTTTCTTAAACTGCACAAGTTTTCGAGCATGAAATTCAAATCTAGAGATTTCATTTGCAGTAGATTTAGATCTTCTTCAACATTTGCAGCAAACTCATATCGATTTCTTCATCAACATCAACATCATAAAGAGCTTAAGAGGAAAGGGATAATAAATTTTGAATTTTTGATGGAGGAAGTAGAATGCAATTTTGGTTGCATGAAACATGCAACATCTTCCATGTGGGGGAGATGTTGAATCCTCAAAACAAAACCTTTTTGTCACATTCCTATCCTAAAATTCCATCTAAAATCCCATATCCATAACTTATTTATACCTCATTTTGTCTTCTTCTTTTTTTCCATAAAATCGTGATCAACTACAAAACACGTGTGTTGAAGGATGCTAAAGATGAATTGTTCATTTTATGCTTAAATCCATTATTCTTTATGCATATTTGATTTAATTAGTTATTATTGTAATGAGTAGCTACAAAATATCATGATTTTGTAGCAACTCAAAACATAGTTCTATAGCCTATCCATTTAACAATTTTCTGCAACAAAATTTCTTTTCTATAAGGTTGTGATCACTTCAAGATTGAAACTCGACTTGTGGGAGATGCCAAATCGATCCATGAAGCTTTTCCACATATCAACTTATCTTATGAATCTTCTATATCGGTGCATAAGGTAAGTCAAACATGTACATGTGGAAGACTTGCGTAAGACAAGTTCATCAAATCAACACACAAAAGAGAACGAGGATGCATGAGAGAAATTCATGCATTCTGGCATGAATTTATCATTACGGGGATGAAAATTCTATTCCATATACCCATGAACTATTATATGCACACATATGTTATTCTCTTTGTAAACAATTTATGAAACTCATGCCAGAATAGAGAGACAATTTTGCAAGATCAATTGTGAGAAAATGGAGAAAAATATTGAAAATAGACCACATGGATTTTGTGCAAGATGAGCCAATTTAGGTTCTTCGTTGGTGTTTTCCTCAAAAAGTGAAGGATTTGGGAGATATCATTGATTATTTAAAACATATTTGCCCATAATTATAGTTGCGGCCAAGTTTGAGATATGTGTAGTTTGGATCTGTATAATTTCGTTTGTATTGTATAAATATGGATACTCAGGCATTCAGAGACTGGTACACACTTCTTAATATGATTTTTTTGTAATTGTATCTCTGTTGGAATTAGTACAAGTTTTGGTTATTGTTTCCTTATATGAATTTTGTATTCTAAGTTTATAAGAGCTTAAGCTTCATATGAATTTTCCAAATGGCATTCCCCAAGCCAGGAGGCCCCCTGAGGAGTATCATGTTATTCATTTGATTTATCATTGTTGGTATTTTTAGTTTTCTTATCCATTTGTGTGATTTCTTAATTTTGTCATTTCCTTTATGAAAACTTATTCATTTCTGTTTACACAAAGATAACTACTACACCAACCATCAATTTAATACTTGAGTGTTATCATCAACAAGAACTTTCATTGCTTGAGATGATTGAAAGAATGTTCTTAATAGTCCAATAGTTTGATGAGCCTAAGGGTTGGAATTGTCTTTGTTCCTTTATAATTCATTTTCTGCATCATTAGCAAGTAATCTGTTCTTTATGTAGCTAAGCAAAACTCTGGTTTTATAACCAGATTTGCGGCTTTGCTTTGCACGAAACCCACAATGCCATCGACATGTGGAGTAGACTTTAGATTTTCCAAGTTGAGAGTATACCTCAATGTATCTCGCATAATATCATAGAGAATTCTAGATTGAGAGTAAATAATCTCTGACTGTTGCGCTCTAAAAATCGCTTACTCTTCCAAAAACACTCATGAAGTCGCAACGCCTTTTGAAATGTATGGGAGTGAGGTTTTCAAGAACGACTCAAAAATGAATTATGGTGAAACTGTTACTTTTATCAAGATCTTCCTCCTCCTCCATTCTCGAATGTGATTGAATATGTGCATAGCCTTGTCTTTTTCAAAGTTGGCTAGCAGTTTTGTACCAGCATCATACCAAACATGGAGTTGGAAGTGGTTAAGGAACATCATGGCTAAGCCACCAAATGTCATGTATTTCGACCTTTCTAGTTTTATGTATCACTTGGCAGTGCCTCCAATGAGAGTGCATTGGAAAAGAGACAAGTGAATCGAGTCTCCATTCAGCGAATTAGAAGAACAACACACATGGAATGTTGTCACGTGGTCTTGTGGATCTTCACCACTTTTCCCTTCAAATTTTGGTATGCCTGAAGGTAACTTGGTTGGGACCATAGGCCATTCGATATGATGAAAAAATAGGGTCATTCATCAACTTGTATAGGTCTAGAAAATGAAACGTTTCCATAAATGGTAGCCTAGGCTATGAAATCAACTGATTTTCATCCTAAAAAGAGAACCCTAGATTGAAACTGGCACCAGGTTGCTAGAAAGAGTTCATGGAAGGACCAGGGGTTGGGATAAAACCTTATTGACCTTGGTTGAATGGAGGAAAAACTCCAACCATTTGGTTCCCAAAAGGAAAAATGTACTTTCCCCCAGTGGACCCCCCTTGTGCATGAAAAAATCTAGGCATGGGGTTAAAATGACTAGGAAAGGGGTTGCCCCCTTGTGACATCCCTTGTGTGGGATTCCACTAGCCTTGGAGAGGGGTACCCCCCAAAAAATTCCCTTGTGATAATAAATTTCCTTTCATGGGAATATATTGACCTTGGAAGGGGTTGTCCCTTGCCAAAACTACATAAGAGGTGAAAGGGTTACTCCCAAACCCACCATATAGTGTGAATGGGGTCAAAGTGGATGACATACTAGAGGAATGAGATACGCTACCCATAGAAGTGCCACAACCCTAGGAGGGGTTAGGGATGGAAGACGAGAAATCTCCACTCCCGATGAATGGGTACGATGGTGGAATATGAACTCTACCCCAAGAAATTCTTGGTAAGGAGACAAAGTGATCCTTGGTTTGACAATCGACCCATGGGACATTGACTGAGAAGAATCCAATGCATTTAGAAACTCCATCAATGACATGCCTTATGAAAAAAAATATTTTGTTGATGGTAGAGATGTAGCTACACTAGTCATCTGACTAGACACACTGGGAGGAAGGATCCCTCTCATGACGATCGTTGTGGTGGGATTTATAGGGACTCTCGACGCAGACACTAGCATAGTCTCGTCCATATCATCCCATTGAAGAGGGATACTATTATCTAGATCCAATATGGGAGGTGGGACTTGTAACACAAGAAATGGATAAGCCCCATGTAATGTAGGATTGAGATGTGGAGTGAATTCTTCGGCTCCTAGATCTTCAACTAATACTTCCTCTAGTTCCACAGCATGAACTTATGGAGGTTCTAAGTATATGATATCGACCTGACGATTCAGTACAAAAGTTTTGGATGAATTAATTCGATGCCTTAAAGGACGTGTACAAGAATTATTCCTAATTTCTTCTTTGGGGGGAAAGGCCTTGAATTATCCTTGATCTATGGGGTGGTTGGTCAACCACTTTGAGGTGTCAACTCTCCATGGGACCATGATACACGCCAACCTAAGAAATTCTATGATTGTCAAGAACACTATTAGAAAAATTCCTATGTAGAAACAATAGACACAAACATGCATCATTTATACTCTGACTCAGGCAGATTAGGTCCTAAGACCGCAATAGTCACAGGGTAGGGTAAAGGGCCTTCTGGATGGAGGAACACGTTGATTAAGTCCCATGGACCAATGAATGAAGGAGTGAGAAGTGATTATTCCAACCTCCGCTAAGTAGCCTTATCTGGTGCAAGTACCCATGCTTCACGGGGCACCCTCAAGTAATACTAAGAAGTGTGATGTGAAATCCTCCCCAAGTACCATGGAAAACCCCCGTAGTCACCTTCTGATATCCCTAAGAATGGCCCCTAAGGTCACCAACTTGCAATCAATGTCTAGGGGGTACAGTTGATAGTCAGGATTGAACATTTGGGTAGGGTAGCTAAGCTCGAAGCCTCGAAAGAACCTCCTATCATGGAGGTATAGGTACTAATGAAACCCCAATATATGATCTTTCTACTACGCTCAGTTAAGCTCTAGAGGGGTCTCTTCTCGACTCTCCTTCATGCGACCTTGTGTTTATCTCCTATGTTAGAGGAGGCTTCAGAATATACTTATATGATGGTTGGATTTAGGCTCTCCCTAGATCAGATTCCTACATTTTTCTTGTAGCATTGGAGAAATTTACTTTCCACCCTAAACCAATGCCCTAGCCTAAACTTGTTCATGTACCTTGTAAAAGTGAAGATGTCTAATAAAGGTTTAGTTAATCGTTCATTTTAAGGGTTGTTGTTAGTAAAAAAAGGCACAGATGAAACTTGAATGATTTTTAGATAGACTCCAAAAGTAAAGCACTTAAGAACACAATGCAATATGCAATTTCTTCAAATGAAAATGGTGTGCAACAACGCTTACGAAAAACTCTTTTTCTTTTCAATTTTGAAAACAAAATATTTTTTGAATGCAAGATTTGAGACATTTCGTAATCCAACCTAGAGTCTCTTTTCAAAGACCTAATGCAACACAAAACACAAAACTTTGCAAACATGGGTTCTTTTCTTTGAAGAATACTACCATTACCAAAGTAAAATGTAAAGCAACTTGAATGCTAGTTAAGTAAATATTTTCTATCAATATTCATAGGCAAGGGTTTAAGAAATGGGTAACAAGAAATAAAGCATATTTTTGTTCTTTTTCATTTTCAAAAGAAAAAAAAAAAAGGATTGCAATTTTATTTTTCTTTTAGAAATAAGAAAGAGTAGGAATAGAGACAGAAAGCACTTGCCCAAGAAACCACTGAAAACTCAGTGAGACTAGACGTTCAATCAAAAAAACAAGGTTTATCTCCCATTAAACCTAACAAACCTTATACAAACCGACTAAAGTAAGATATTTTTCTTTTTTCTGTATAACTTTTCATATTCGAGAAAGTAAAATCTAGAAAGAAACTCAAGATACCCAAGCCAATTAAAAGGAACAACCACCACTTCGAGATTCCACAAAATGATTTTTGAAAAACCCTATTTTCACATAGGTCCGCGACTGTGTGTGCATAAATGCGCGGATATCTGTGGGTTGTAATCCTACAACTCACGGATGTACCTAGGCTGTAGAAGGGAAAAAAACATATGGGGGGCTTCCAGACACTTGGGAAAGATCTTTGAGAGGCTAAACATTTATACAAGAACTCAAGAAAACACATGAAACTCGTAAAAGGAGGAGAAAAGAAAGACACCCTAGAAACTGACCCAAACTAGAAGCACATCCCCAGTGGAGTCACCAATTTTGTTACTGGGATATTTCCCTCGTGACCTTGGGTTGTGTCACGACAGAGAGAGACTAGGTATAGAATATTAAATCTACCCTCACATTCAAACATGCAAACACAGAATAACTAATTTTTCACAAAGAGAGATAGGGAAAGGAGATAACAGAAGGTGTGCACCTTAAACCCTTCGTCTGATGTCAACCCCTGCTCCTTCTTCTCGAAACGCTCCTGGTCTCTACCGATACAAGCCTGCAATACGAGACCTAGATTGTGCTGCAATGAGGTAGTTATAGGTCCTAGTAGCATATATCAAAGGTACACTTAAAATAATATATGAACAAACATGAACATATCAGATTATAATGAAACAAGTGAACACAATATTGGAAGGACAAGATTCTCTTCTATTAATCAACGAAATAAGAGAGTTAGTTACAACTTGGCATTGATTCTGGCACCATTTCAAAACTAATCACTTGGGTTCCTTCTGAACACCTTCAAGCATAAACTCAATGAAACTCTTCCTCAGATAGTCCGATAAGGATATGAGCACAACTTATAACTATATACAAGAGGAAGTAACTCTGGAAAACTATTTTCTAGGTTGGGGGAAAACTTATGAGAGGATAAAGGGGAAGGGAAGCTTGCTCAATTTTCTCAACATAACCTTGCACCATCAAACTTGTCCTCATAATTACTCTCAAATATTATTGTATACTCTCCCAAAGGGGTTAGGGAGGTTGAAAAACATTTTTTATGGGCTTGGGGATGTTGGGAAATGAACCCAACCGAAAAAACAGCCGAAATCTCATAATTATATTATTTTTCATTATTTTTTAGGGCATCCACGGGTTGCACATTATAAAGGATCGAATGTCTGCATGTTGATCAAAGGAAACTCATGGATATGTTCAATAGTAATGTTTTTTTATATGACTTGGATGAGGTAAGGTGAGATTTTGATTTTGCAAACCAAAGGGAAGGGTAGGCCATAGCATAAATGCATAGGTGTGGCATTTTATGCTATAACAATAGTCATTTAGGGATCGATTGGAAGCTAAAGCATGCATATATTTTTCATGCACTTCATCAATTTATGATCCCCAGGTTGATAATTTAATGTAGCAGAGTTCAACTAATTGAACACACTGACACACCTAATTCACCATGATTGTATTTTTGTATTTTTAAAATGATTTATTGCGATAATTTTATCTCTCAATCAAACGAATATGACCAATGTCATTTATTTGATTCCAACTCCAATTGTATATAGGTATAATTGTATTATAATATACAAGTTACATTTATAATATATCTATATAGAATAAAATAAAACACAATAATAATAATAATTATTTATAATACACACACATGCAAACTAAAAACAAAAATTAATCTTAGCAACTAGGCCATTTTTCTTAATGGTGTCATTGATTATACCATAAAATAAAAGTGTGACATCGTATAAATTGATGGTGTAATGTACTTAACCAATAAAAAAAATAATTATTGAGCAATTGCTTAATAAATATAAACTACGTAAAAGTAAATAAGAGAGGTAACAGTATAAAACCTACAGAGTATAACCCTTGTATTAATAATCCAAAAAAGAGAGCGGATTGTTTGTGGCCCTATTCGAGGGGGAAACCTCCTATTGAGAAAATCTATAATACAATAAAAACACTTGACAAAACATTACATACCTACTATCTCTATAAATGGTTTCTCTCTAGTGAAACCCTAACTACTTGTGGTCCCATCATTAGTGCATACCATCATTAATGTGTACCAACCACTTAGTGGGCCTTATTTTAGTAAATATGACCCTTTTACATTGAGAAACTAACTATTAAATACTTGTTCAAATATGACGTCCCCATACATTAATTGACTAATTCTTAAGTACTCTAAAGTAGGGAGGTTATGGTAGGGCCCTAACATACCTTCCCCCACCTCAAAAGTAGTGTTTTTCTTAAGGCTGGAGGTGTGGAAGTTGTTGTAAAATAGTTGTTAGTTCCTAGGTGGTGTCATTTGAATCTGTATCCTTCCATTGTATTGGGAATTCTCAAATTATGCTTGGCACAATCCAATTTCTCTTATCAACAGTACTACCTTTTTCTGTAACCATATGGAACCCATCAAGTTCTAGAAGGATAGTATGAACTTGAAAATTTGTTCCCATGACTTTCTTCAAATAGTACACATGAAAGAATAGGTGAATCTTGGAGTGTGCTAGGAAATCCAATTAATAATATCCCGTTTTAGACCACTAGTAAAAGATTGTTTGTAAAAATAATTGGTTATTCCTTCTATGTGGATTTCTAGTTGCTTGAATGTTATTATAAAGACTTCAATTGTACTTGTTTGGCATAACTTAGTCAATTGTACCAAAAAATGAGTGTCTTTTTCAAACAAGTATAGATGGATTTCAAAGTAAGTAAATGTAAGTAGAGGATAAATACAACCCAACGAAGGATTAGTTGGAGCGAAGGATTAGTTAGAGTGGATACAACCGCTTGAACTATCTCCCTATTGTATAAATACTCATGAAGTTGGAAGATAAACTCATGGATATCCTTCCCACAAATATCTCTCTTTTTGAGTAAGTGTGCGTCCCTAATATTCCTCCTATAATGTAGCTCTCTTCTTGAATGCATTCCTCAAATTTCTGGACTACAACACTTTGGTTCCATTTCCATGTGACTTGAATGAGGAAATTTTTTTTGAGATGCTTGCGTCCAAGAGAATCACCATAAACATGGATGAGCTTCCTAGTCAATCTGCTGCTTACGGATCTCACCCTAAGTTTTGATTCAACTTCTCATTTTATGCTGCAATCCTCATAAATTTTTGGGCATATTTCAGCCTTCCTTCAACAAAATGTTTGGAAAAGAGATTCAAAGAGTTTGTGATTTCATAAGGAGAGGTGACTGAATGGGCAATGTTGTAGAAAGTCCTCACGATACGTTTCTCCAGCAAGCAAAAAGAGAATTCAATGTTGAACAATATATTGTATGAAGATGAATGTGGATCAACGCTGCTGAAATATTAGTCGAAGGGAGAAAAAAATTCTTATGAGAGAAATCCTTTCGCATATGTGGATGGGATAGGAATTTTTAAGTGGAGAGATATGCAAACATAATTAATGCAACTGGAAATCTGTGCGAACTTATCCAAAGCATCCTAGCAGTGAGTCGTTATGTTCGAATTGCTTTGAGATTGCGTGCAACAACGTTTCTCACCTTTTATTTCTCTCAATATAGTTACGACACCATTTCTCTTATTACATGGAATAAGCTGGTGTATGCATTGACAAGTTGAAGTGCAAGCAACTTCATCTTCATATATCACCTAAATAGTCTAGATATCCTTCTTCATCTTTAGAGGTCAAACAATATGAGTGGGAATGAGTTATGAAGGGTGAATATGATGTTAAATGTAAATAAATATATGAAATATATGAGTGGGAATGAGTTATGAAGGGTGAATATGATGTTAAATGTAAATAAATATGGAGGTGAAAAGCATGGAATTATTATATGAAGGACACTGTAGTTGAATAAATTGAGTCTTATTTTAGTAAAAAAAAAAGAAAAATGTTGTCAATTGAGTTTAAGTCAATCAAGTATTATTTAGTCAAGTTATATCAATGTAAAATTGAGATTGTGTCTAATGTAAGGAGGGGGTTAAATGTGTGTCTTTAAAAGGAAGTTTATCCCCTCCACCTATGTATTGTAATTCAGTCTTTAGTTGACGATATCAGTTCCTCGCCGACATAAGTCGATATTCAATCAAGTTATGTGTAGATTTTAACCTTGTACAATATGTTACTACAAACTGATTTTCAATAAAAGAACAAAAATGAAACAACGGAAAATACACACATTACACAAAGATTTCCCCCTTGGAAACCCAAACCCGGAAAACCAACATATTCTATATTCATTCACATCATACATTGTTTACAATACAATATACATATATGAGCCAGTGACATCCAAAACCCTAATCCAATGACTTGGATTAGTCAACAACCCTAATTCCTTAACCGGAAATAGAAAACCATCGGTGAAAAACCATGTGATGAAAAATCGCTCATATATGGACATGAAAATCGAGAACCACCCAAAAAAGGACACGAAAATCGAGGAAAAAAAATTCAGGGGCGCTTCCCCTGAATCACGCGAAGGGGCGATTCACCCCCCTACAACCCCTCCAGGGGGGCCTAACAACCCCTCCTCTTACCCCCCTGTGCACCTAGCGCAACATAGACACTACTTCTAGTTGTGCAAAGAATATAACATATATCCAACATCATAATCATGAAAATTCATGGTCAATCCCTCCTTCATGTAATATCAAATGCAAACTCCATATATTCATAGAGACCAGAAAAGTATAAAGAAGCACATCCAAATTTGACAACTAGCAGAGCAATAAAGAACTGAAAGATTGAGCATTGACGATAAGCATGTTGGTAACGGTTAAAGGAATTCAAGAAAGAGACATTAGATGCTAGAAACTCACATAAGAGCTTAAAAGAAAATATGATGACACCAGAACAAGTGAACAGATTGAGCCCCTTTGTAGAAGAGTTGCACAACAATCTCCTGGGTCGTGACAATGAAAACATAGGAATGGTAAGATTCATTGATGTTGCAGATCCTCGTCTATTCCATAAAAAGAGTCCCAAGGAGTAGCAGATGAAATAGAGTGTTCCCAGAAATTTCATGTGAGTAGTAGACTTTGCACTCGAGAGAGGTAGCTAGAGGCACCCATCAACAAATCTACACAACATAAAGCATGGAGATCGATGAGTTGGGATATGTGATATGTATTCATTTTGATCCATTGGAAATTAGTAATATTAAACCTTGTGTATGTGTATCTTCCTATACAATTGACAACTGTTGCGACTGAGTTACCTATGCAAACCGGTCTGCATGGTTGATGCACACTAAGGATACTTATGCAAGAGTAGAGACCTGGGACGTTGTTTCACACTTGCTTGGATTTGAGTGTGGGGGAGATGTTGAGGAGGCCTCTTAGGCCATTGTAATAGTCATCATATATTATACACTAGCATAAGATAATATCTAAACACATGAACTAAAATAAGTAATTGTATGTAGAGGATAATTGCAACCTAACTAAGAATTAGTTGGAGCAGGTACAATCGCTCCAACCATCTCTCTATTGTAAAAATACTCATGAAGATGGAATACAAATTCAAATGGATGTCCTTCCCACAAATATCTCTCTCTTCTTGAGTATTTGTGTGTCCCTAATATTCCTCCTACAATGTAGCTCTCTTATTGAATGCATCCCTATGATTCCAAAGACTACAACAAGAACAATCAAATGTGTTTAGATAGACTTTAGGAAATCCATGCCACATGTTGTTTTGATTTTCCTTAAAGGGTGACCTAATTAGATGCCATCCCTTTGGGGATGCTTCATTAGTACTAGGTTGCACTTGTGGCACTACTTAATTGGACATGTTGGGTAGGAAGTGGGCTATAAGTTGAGATAATTGTTATTGCATGTGCAAGAGTGGATCAACCCAATATTATAGGGATTTTATCTTTTCCACATGCCCATTGATGTTTAAGATAATATTATAAACCTTGGTTTCAATTTGAGTGTAATTTTTTTTCCCATTTGTTTGATATTATTCTTGATGACCAATGTTTTGAGTAGATATTAGAATCCTTGGGTCCACAAGGAGGGTTACTAGGAAGTTATACCAATGTGATCAACATTGCATAAGGAGTATTTAGATTTAGGTTAGCCACAATATTATGGCAAGGTCAACAAAAAATGTGTTACTTAAGAGCTATACCATTGTGATTAGTGTTGCACAAGGAATATTTTGAGATAGGTCTTCCACAATGCTACAATATGACCCCATTCTTTTAAAACTATGGTAATATTATTAATTCTATTTAAGTATTATTACACTAATGTAATTAAAACATTCTTCATATTTCCTTATATATATAATTTTTCTAGTTTTCCATTCTACAAAAGGTAGGATTTGCAGTGTCCTAAGGACAAAATCATGTCAAGCACTATAACTCTTTGATATACCCGAAGGTTTCCAAGAATAGTACTTTTCGAAATATTTCAGGATGATAACTAAGGAGGATAGACCATACCATTATTCATACGACCCGATTCCTTGTTGCGCAAGAGTGATCTCCCCAAACACTATTCTCAATGTACTATAGCAATGGGATGACCAAGAATCTTATGAAAGGCTAGTTTTAGGTGCACCTAGGGTGTTTTTGATATACTTGAAGGTATGTGGAATATTGAATCCATAGATAGATTTTGTCTAATACAAAATTACTCATTAAGTACCAATACATGTGTACACGGGATTCCAACTAAGTACTTCACTTGTATTCCTTGTGTGTATGCTTCCCAGTTGCAGTTTTAACCATTGAATGAAAAATATTCATGTTTGCAAATGATGGAACATGCATCTAGCCTAATTGTTTATCTAAAATTTGGTCATATAATGGCACAATAAATTTCTTTGATACCGCCTATGATGTACTTAACTAACATACACAATAATTATTGAGAAATTATTCAAGAAATAGAAACTATAGAAAAGTTAATAAGAGAGATAATGATATATAACATGTAGAATATAATCCTTGTATTGATAATATAGGAAAGAGTGTTAGGTAGCTAGAGAGGTAGTTAGGTAGTTGTTAGAGAAAGATTTTCCTCACCCTATGCAATTTTGCAGAGAGGGCCTTATTCCATTCCCCCATGCATACTTACTTTCCCTGATTGATAAATCCAGAGACAAAATAAATATTTTTCCACTTGTACGCACCTTGAAAGCTATACAACAAGCGTATACATTGGCTTCTCCAATACAGCCCGCGTACATTGGGATTTGTGCCAGAAAAACAAAATTAGATGTTAGGTTTCCATGTTACAATAGGAGATCTCTGGTCCTTGGCATTCCATATACTGGAAACATTCTGAATCGGCCCTTCAGTTTCATTTTGAAGGCTATAAAGAATCCAATTCCAAGCTATGGAAAAGGAGAGAGAATTCAACTTTGAGAGCAAAGTTACTCTGGAGAAATTATTTATTTCATATTGAGTCTGCATCCCTTTGTCCTTTAAGTCTGAACACAGTGTTCAACCCCCAAGTTCTTCCCTTATTGATGGAGAACCTCTTTGTCTCCCTTATATGAGCTTGCCTTTGGTGGAGGATTGAAGTGTTGGAGGCCCAGTTGGAAGGAACTCCGTCTCTTGGTTCTGAACCATGCCGACATGGAAGTCTGTACTATTTTCACTTCTCCTAATCATTTATTAATTAAAATACTCATTTCCCGTCCAATTGATATCTTGCAAATATATGTATTATGATCGATGGGCATGTTTGTTTTGTATATTAATGGATTATGCTATATAATGTGCTAACCTTTTATATTATCACTATATGCTTGATCTTCTTGTTTGTTGAGAACTTGTTGCAGGTATAAAGCTTTGAGTCGAAGTGCTCAACGGTGGACATCATCAAACATTTGGACGAGGTAGGCCTCTTTCTTACCTCTCTTGTACATCAGTTTATATAGCATATGCTGGAATTGAGTCAATTTCTACAGTCATACCTGTCTGTTGTGGTTCACCCTAGCCATAGAGAGATTTTCCTCGTAACATAATTGGCGACCATACTGGGGATGAATCTTCTTTCTTAGGGTTTGAAGTACTTTTCTCCTTGGATTTCTCTTGTTTCTATTGTGGTTCTTTTCATATCATTGCTTGAGAGCTCCTGTTCACTCTGGGTTTGAGTTTTCATCCTTTCTCCCTTGCATGGATTTGTTTCAAAGCATATACGTTCCTTTTTGCTTAACATTCGTGTATACACGTAGGTTGTCTCACTGCAAGCTGTGTATATATGCTCTGTTTACCCAAACAGTCATGTACACCTCTTTTCCTTGCTCACTTGCTTGGTCTGGTGTTTGTTGGGTGGCATTTGATGCTTGTTAATCCTTCTTAGGTCTCTGTAGTGCCTGTTGAGTACCTGTGGGATGACGTGAAACCCTCTTTTGGTTGAATTTTTGGGTGAATTTTTTCTCTTCATATTTTCATTTTTATTGTCCTTGTACATTGGGCTAGGTGTTTCATTGCTTGATATCCTACTTGAGTTATCTCTCTTTTATACATAGTAGGGATATATATCAAGTTAATTTTTAGTCGCATGGTGGGATGGTCATTCCACTATCAGAAACAGGGAATGCATATCAAGTTGTTCTCGAATCTTCCACCGATCTTGATCCTATTCCCTTGCTGACAGACAAGGAGGATCTCATGTCTAGGCCCATGTGAGCCACTTTGTTGTCTCGTTCACATGATTGCATCGATGGGAATTTTACTTCAGAAAAAGATATCATCGAAGCCGTGAATGGTTCTGATAAACCTTGGGATGAGATGCATCATTGATCTTATTTTCTCCCAGAACTTGAAAGAATCAAACCAGACAAATTTTGATCTACTTTGAGTGAGACAGTCGGTCACGCCATAGTTCTGCTTGATACACATGGAATTTATGGTGAAGGAAACATGGCGAGTATTTTTCCTACCATCCAAACCGACATCTCTCGTACCCCTGTCAAGGTTGAAAAAGTAAATATCGGTGCGGATTGTTCACCTGAACAAATCTTGATCTACATTGAACTCTTCAAGGAATTTCGAGATGTATTTGCTTGGTCCTATGAAGAGATGCCATGGATTGACCCTCATATTGTCGAACATGAGATTAAAACTTATCCGGATGCTAAACCTGTTCAACAACATCTTAGAGATGTTAATCCTCGAAAGGCCCCTACTATTAAGGTAGAGGTGGAGAAGCTACTTAATGTTGGCTTCATCTACCCGATTCCTTTAACCGAATAGGAATCCAAACCTGTTCCTGTAGATAAGAAGCAAGGAACCATCCGTGTATGTATGGATTTCCATGAACAGAACAAGGCCTGTCCGAAAGACAACTTCCCCACACCTTTCATCGATCAGATTCTCGACGAGTGTGTGGGAAGCAAAGTATTTTATTTTATGGACAGATTTTCAAGATATAATCAAATTCAAATCAAACCCAAGGATCAACAAAAGATGACATTTATTTTTCCTTGGGGTAAATTTTCATACTGGAAGATTCCTTTCAGCCTTAAAAATGCTAGAGCAACCTTTCAACGTGCCATGACTTTCGCATTTCACGATCTTAAGAACATAGTGAAAGCTTACCTTGATGATCTTGTTGCTCTCTCTCACAAGAGAGAGGATCACATTACTCACCTTCGTCTTGTTTTCAAAATGTTTCTTTATTATAGAATCTGTTTGAACCCTCGCAATTGCATCTTTTGTGTTAAGTCTGGTCATCTTTTAGGTTTTCTAGTTTCTGAGACTGGGATCATGGTAGATCTGCTTAAGTTTGAGGAAATACTTCGGTTGCCTCCCCCATGCACGATTAGACAAATTCAAGGTCTAGAGGGGAAAGATAAATTTCTTCATAGGTTTATAGTGAACTATGCCACTATCACTAAAGGTTTCATGCATCTTTTGAAGAAGGCCACCCCTTTTACCGGGGATGAGCGAGCCCAGGAACCCTTCAATGCTTTGAAGAAATCTTTGTTGTCAACGCCTCTACGGAAGCCTCCTGACTATAGTAAATATTAATTTCTTTATATCACCGCGTCAGAGGATATGATTGTTATGGTTCTGGTTCAGGAGGATGATGAGATCCATGATCACATCATTTACTATCTTATTCGAAATTTACTCGGTCCTGAACTTAATTATACTCATGTTGAAAAGATTGCTTTGGTTGCCGTTCACGTAGTCTAGCGTCTATGTCATTATATATTACTTTGTAAGAATACGGTGGTTGCTGACGTCAATCCATTTCAATACGTCCTTACCCGACATATCATAGGGGGAAAATACAATAAATGGATTGTCATTTTACAGGAGTTTGATCTCGATTTCGCTTCCGCAAAATCCAAGAAATCCCTATTCTTTGTAGAGATAATATCCGACTTTCCATGATTAGATGATGACGTTATCCATGTTGATTCATTTGTGGATGAACACATATTTCTTGTCTCATCATCTGACCCCTGGTATGGAGACATCGTGCTCTATCTTCGGACCTTGAATTTCCCTCGGCATCTCTCACGAGATGACCAATGATGTATAAGGTACCAAGCTAAAAAATATACTATCGTCTATGACACTTTGTATCACCGAGGAATAGATGATATCTTTCATCGTTGTTTAACTCATAGAGAAGCTGAGTCTATTCTGAATGATTGCGACAGTGGGGATTGTGGTGGTCATCTATCCGAGCTTGCGACAACCCAAAAAATTTTGCGAGCTGGTTATTTCTGGACTACTCTGTTTAAGGATTGTATTGAAGCGATTAAGAAGTGTCATCCCTACCAAGTTTTCACTCGGAAAATGCGCTCACATCTATCCCCTCTTCATCCATTCATTACCATTGGTCCCTTCACCAAGTGGGGGATGGATTTCGTTGATTGCAACCCAACTTTGGTTGGGGGGCATCAACACATTATTGTGGCCGTAGAATACTTTACTAAGTGGGCCGAGGCCATGCCTACAGTTAAATCCGATGGGAAGACTGCAACCTTCTTCATATTCAATCAGATTATCGCCCTGTTCGGTATCCCGAGTGAGATTGTCACTAACCATGGTAGTCACTTTTAGAATGAGATGATGGAAGAACTAGCAACTAAGATGGGGTTTAAACTTTATACATGGTCATTCTTCTCCATATTATCCCTAGGAAAATGGACAAGTAGAGGCTGTGAACAAATCTCTCAAGACCATTTTGAAAAAAATTGTCAGTCAGAGTAAATCTTACTGGCACATCATGCTATATCATACACTCTGGGCATACCGAACCTCGATCAAGACTGCACCAAATTTTCCCCCTTCTAGTTAGTACACAGTGTGGAGTCAATTTTACCCATTGAATGTGAAATCCATTCTCTTAAGCTGTTAGTCACACTCCTACTTGACACTTCCGATCTCGAGCAACGCCTTGTATACCTAGAGAGTTTTGATGAGTAGTGTCAAGACGCCTCTATGGCTATCGAGGCGAGCAGACAACGTGTTAAGGTCTAGTATGATAAGTCTATCTATCCTCAGTTGTACACTGAGGGTGACTTTGTCCTCTTGTACAATCAAGCCAAAGAACTGTTGGGGGAAGGCAAGTTTAAACCCATGTGGCACGGTCCTTATATCGTGCAACATGTTTTAGAAAAATGGGCCTATGAGTTAGAATATTACGAAGGGAATAAGTTGGCTGAGCCTAGAAATGGACTCTACTTGAAAATATATTACGCTTGAGCCCCAGGCTTGGGCGTAACTCTCTATATACTAATGTAATTTAGTATATATATCTCTTTTCTTTTACATCTTCGATTTTCTTATCGAGTTTTCACTTGGTTGACAGACGCCGAAAAATTCGTCAGTCTACTTAGGATTTGCAGATGGGGTCAGTCGTCACACATGGAACTTGGATTCCACTGCTTGGGTGGTTTATTCACCTGAGGGTCTACCGGTGTCTTTAGGAGGCGTATGCCTAGGGCCATCCATGAATAATGTGGCCGAATATAGTGTCGTTATAGAAATTTAAAGGTATGTTATCTCACATGAAATCTGTTCATTAGAAGTTCGCCTGGATTCCCCGTTAGTAGTACGTCAGTTGAACGACCGTTACCACGTGCATGATCCTACTTTACTCTGATGATTCCTATGGGTACGTATTTTAGAATGACAATTTTATTTTATTACATATTATCATATTCCTAGGAGTTCTATTCATGTATCTGATGCTTATGATAACTTTGTTTTATATTGGAATTTGTCACATAATTAAAAGCAAATAAAACCATATAATCAATGTCCACATTGTAAAATATAAGCCGAAGATCCTTTTTTATATATTTAAAAAAATATGGTGTTTATAGTACAAAATGGGGCTAACACCCTCAATACATATACAACCAGTATTATAATATCCCATGACATCTACGTCTGTGGCACTGGATTTGTTTCATGGTAGAAAACCATGACATTTGTGAGACGCCGAAAGAGTTGTACCCATTCCCTAGGCACACCAACCACCTGTCATTGCATGGATTTAGGCATATCCTCTACCTGGACCATGGGTATCTTGTGAGTCAAACACGATAAGTTTCCCTCCACATTTTGTAGGACCCTCTCGGCCTCTCCTCTCGCCGCTTCATCTCCCCAGTTCCTCTGTCGATATCGAGGGAAACCCTTTGTTCATCGTGGACCCACCTCTACGACACACAAATGTCTAGTCAATACTTAAGCACCATCCAAAAATATTTTTGTCCTAATTATACAAAAATACAGAAAAATGAAATATGAAAAAACTTTTTGACATACCTATGTCACTGTAGGTGGACCCTAGTGGAAGTGGCATTTCTAGATCTCCTATGAAGTCGATCCCCTCATAGGGATAGTCATCTAGAGCGATGATGTGTCGTCGAAACCAGTAGAAAAATTCCTTGTTGTAGGGTGTTAGCACCCTATCTCCTCCCTACCACCTCATCACCTCAGTCCACTATGCCTTGGCTGGATCACGAGGTCCTCTCAGGAGAATCTCAATTCTAGGTCCCAAACCTGAAACCCGTCCAAAAAAAAAATTGCACAAGATGGAGGCAAACCCAAAATTTCTTTTACCCCCCTTCTTGCACTCCATCAACTGGCTCTTCATATTGGTCAGTAGTGAGGTACACCAGTCCTACATTGTGGGTCTCGCACACTGCACTGCATAGAACATGAGAAACCTCGGTGCCTGGTGCAACGAGGCCGAACCTGTGATCCTGGTCAAGACTAGGACAATGATCTTCAGATTGAGTTTTTTTATTCCCCGGATAGGGACTTGACTCCCTACCTTAGAAGTCTCTGCTACATAATGGGCATAGATATATTCTTCTATCTTCATCTCGCTACCTTCTCCCCGTGACTTGAGATTCACAACCTCCCCCTAGTATGATAGACCAGTCATAAAGTAAATGTCCTCTACTTCAATTCTCAATGGTTTCCCATCAAGATTGAAGCTCTCACTATCAGGGTCCCAATAACCCATCAACATCTCCAACAACCTCACTTGGTCTCTCATTCCTTTGAGCACCCAAAAATTATACAAACCACATTTATTTAAGACCATTTGGGTCCTCGGTTCTTGATCTACAGTAGCATCAACCTCCTCATGTTCTCGCTCTCTCCATTCAAGAACTATCCTGTCAAAGACAAATAGAATTTTGAGTTAGAACCCTTCTTTTTGTTCATTTTCATGTTTGTATGCGACCTCCTTTGCACAAAGTCACGTGTAGGGCTCAATACATGTGTTGACTAGTTCACACAGGAGAATATACCTACTCGTGCATGTGACCTAACCAAAGCCAACTCGCGTACACCGAAATATATACTTTGCACCTTAAATAACTAAAAATTTAAGACCTAATTCAAAATTTTAAACCACTGAATTTGAAGAGGAAGAGAACAAGAATTACCTAATCCAGACGGCTTGTGATTTCATTGTTGGATTCTCCTGCAATCGTCGTTTGAATCTTGGAGGAATTTTGGTCCAATTTTCACTAGTTGGGTAAAAAATCAAAATGGTATAGCAATTTTTTATTTTATTAGTATTTATAAATTATTTTAACCCACTTTCTATAGTTTAAACCATTTTTTCACCTAATGGACTAATACAAAAGTGGATCGAGTTGGTTTTTCAAGTTTTAACCTGGGATTCTTACTGATTTCAGTACTTTGTCGAATGCTTGTCACCTTGGGTAGGTATGTTTATTACCCAACATATAGGATAGGTATCCATTCCGTTATTCATTTTCGCATTATCCTCTAACTATCACACTTTATGCCCTATGTACGAACCCATTTTTTGTGACACAGAACCTTCCATCTATTATAAAGTCGTGTCGTTAACAAGTGGTAGAGACTTACCAAACATGGGTTCCCTAGTTAGATCCCCTACTGCATTTGGTGCTTGTTATCCCCCGTTTCTAGGGATAACTAGGAGATCATGTCTCGAGGCCCACAGGTCCTAGACATGGAGTACCGAGAGCAGGATTGACCTGAGCATGGCCCTGGAGGGCCCATCTTTCTTCTTCTTCAATAGACTTGTCCTGTCAGCAGCAACAACATCCATCACCTTCGGCTTGGACTTGTATCGAAGAAGACTCTTGATCCATGAGCTAATTGGTCCAGGTATCATGGTATGTGTCATATTTGATCATTATAACCTTCAGATATATGCATCAAATCCCTTTCATTTCTGACGACTGCTTGGATCTTACATTAACCCACTTGACCATGGTTGGGGGGATTGACAGGGTACC
>ML780424.1:258483-322129 GCA_009831015.1 Picea engelmannii | reverse complement strand
CAGGGTACCCTAGCAAGATTGTACCCATAGGTTTTGGTTAGCCACCAGGGGGGATTTTGAAGGGCCATCGTCCGCTCCCATCATATCATCACTCTTACATCTTATCTCCCACTCATCTATCCCATTCCCCTAGTCTGGACATTAGGATGACCTATTTGTGGGGTTACAACTTATCTCGTGGGAAGAAGGGGCTAAAGGCCCAGGAGGTAAAAGAAACTGGTAAGAGATAAAAGCCATAAAAAATAAAACCTAGAGATGCCTCACCCAGGGATCCCTGAGAAGGCAATAAAAAGCCTCTCAACAAGAAACAAGAGGGACCCAAAGAAAAATGACAAAACAAGACCTAGCCAAGAGGATGGGGGGTCTCATCATGAGCCAGCCCATTATGTTCATGGGTACCTAGCAGTATGACGTTGCCATTATCTGGTTACCACGCCAGGGTAGTGACCTTTGGTTGGATGGCCAAGGGAAATGGGGTCTCATCACGAGCCAACCTTATCATCTCTGTGAAAGTACTTGTGGGTAACACTGTCAGCTCTGGTCACCATGCCAAGGAAGTGTCCTCTAGTTAGACCTTGAAACAAAAAGAAATAAACAGTAATAAAGAAAAGAAAGAATAAACATAATAAAGGGCTTGCAAAGAATTTCATCCATGACAGGTACAACTCACCTTCTACAAAGGCACCCACGGATAATATTACCCTTGTCTTTCACTATACCTGTATGTCTGGACATCCTTTGACCACACCACCTCGTGTTACATGGCTTGGATGATATCCTCTGGAAACTTTCCTTTTCTTATGGATGCTGGCCCAATAGGGCATTTTGTATTTTTCTCCAACTTTGTATAATAGGTTATTGTAATGTCTTTGAGCTATTGGATGATATGCTAGGGGTTTTATGCATTCATTTGATAAAATTAATGATGAAATATGATTGACATTGATATGATCCCTATGACTAATTAGCCCATGGATGGTGAGGTTTTTGATGTGCAGGATAATGCCCGACTGACAGGTACCAGTCGGACCAGTACACATGGGGAGATGATTAGTTTGGACTTTCATGGGGCTGAAGAGACCATTAGATGGTTGTTGGGACCCCATCAGGGGTAGAGACATGACAGTGATTGATCGAGCCTTTGCACAAGAGAAGAAGGAGGACGTTTTCATCCAGGACGCCTTGGCTGAGCCCAGCCCTAGGGGGTTGACCCACTATAGGTGGAACGTGTCCCTCTGATGGCCCGGGACATCATCTAGGAGCCCTTGACATCACCTCCAATGCATGGCAGTTTGACAGGGCAATTTGACATGTGTGGCAAAGTTTGGAGGCCCAAGGAGGGCCAACGTTTGTCATCTAGTGCTATATTTTGCCCTAGAAAGGGCCAACGTCTCCCTCAAAGGGGCTTGACGTATTTCTTATTGCTCATTTAGGGTTTTCATTTAACAATTTAATGTAAAACAGTATGATTTTTTTTCATTAGCCTTGTCGACTATTTTTAACGACCTAATTTTAATTAAAGGTCATGAGATGCTATATATTGAGGATGTTTTTCCATCATTTGGATAGAACACAATTCATTCACACTTGTGAGGTCTGATTTTTGCGCCCTCCTAGGGTATTTTTTCTTTCTAAGTGAGGCACACTTGTTATTGGAAGGATTTTTTGGCATCTTTTGGCATTTCTCTCCAAGGAAGGTTTACAACTAGGGTTTGCACATGCTTTCTTCATGATATGTTGCTGATTTGAAACCCTAGGTAACAAGCACACAAGTACGTCCTTGTTTCATGTCCCCTTAGAGAGAAATAATACGGCCATTGAAGAAGAAGGATTGAGCCTAGCCTTTGCTGCACTCATATTGCTTCTTCCCTTAAGCTAGCATTGAATTTAATAGGTTAAAAAGGGGGTGATGTCCTAGGCCTAGGTTATCTACACCTAGGGCCATCATCTTCTAGGGTTTGAAAGCCTTGTCTTTACAACACTTTCTTTCACCTCATCCTTTAGTTAAATTTATCATTTATGCTAGTCGTTTTGCCAAGTTGACCTAAGGAAGGAGGAAAGAGCACGAGGCCTTGCTTAAGCAACAACGGAGTGAGCCTCTTTTCCCCAGGGTTTTGATTCTAGGGCCCTGCCTTTGCAACACTTTAGAACCCTTCCCTCTTGTCTTTAAGTCTTCATCCTTTCAAGACCTTGTGCCCTTACCTTTTTTGACTCCATATACCCTAAGGCATTGATATTTGGCCTCCAACGTTGAAGTCCTAGTGTCCAAGACAACTCTCAAAACATTGAAATTTGAAACCCTAACTAACAAACTAACCTAATTAAGGCTGACGTCACAATTGGTTATCTCATCTGAACACAACAAATGTTGAATATATGCAATTAAATGATGATTTAAAGCATTTATTGAGTAAAGAATTGGTTGGATACATTGTTGGCTTGATCATCTTGATAGTTATTAATGAATTGATGCTTTTACCATAGCTAATTGATGAAACGTTGACTTCATTGGTATCTATTTTTTTACATTGCTTATTAATTAATAACAGATAGTCATTGAAGTACTAACCCATTGAGTTACAGCCTGCATATATACTGTATTATTGTTGTCTTGTTCTAGACAGGTGTTTTCATTTGGGCATACACTTCTTTATTGGCTGATTAGCTAGACTATCTAACCTTGGTGGTAACCTATGAGGGGGAAAATTTAATCTTGAATGTATACCTTTGCCTCTTCAAAACCCCAGGTTACCAAGGACGTCTCCCATGGGTTAACCTCCCTAATTAGAAATAACCTCCCCATTGAGGTGACATTGGGTGGGGAAGGTTCCTATTACGCCAGTTTTCCCTCAATTCTATAGCCTTTTGACCTAGCTACAAACTGTGCGATAACATTTTTGGCATCGTTGTCGGGGAACACTGAGTCATTTCTCCTCAGACGAAAAACCTTTTCGGTAAGCCTTGCCTTAGAGCCTTATCTTACAAGCTTACCTGGCGACTCCACTAGGTTGTTTTCCCTTTTCTTTGATGATTTCAAGTAAATCATCTGGTGACTACACAAATAGCAAATGACGACCCGTAGTGGGCGTCAGTATATACTCTCATCTACTACTATGACTTCCACAAATCCTGTCACCCCTGTAAGTTCTCCCAAATGGTCTCATAAATAAGTCTTTGGTCCTTTAAGCTTACCTAACACCAAAGGGGGGTTACATGATCTACCTAAGAAGGTTGAGTCCTGGATACCTAAGTTTTCAGGGGAAGATGGATCCTATGGAAACTCTCATTGGACCGACTTCTGTGATGCTTTCCAGTTTCACCAATCCAGACAAGAACACTCCGATGTCTTCTTAAGGCTCTTTGTGATCTCACTCACTGGAAGTGCCAGAAGATGGATTAACAAACTCCCGAAAGGAAGCATCAAAAACCCTGAAGATATTGAACAAGCCTTCAAGAAAGATTGGTGTAAAAAATAAAGCATGGATTCTCTTTACTCTCAATACACTAATATTTGCAAAGCCTCTAGTGAGGGAATTAGGGATTTCAATGATAGGTTCAATATTCTACTCAAGAAGATCAGGTCTAGTTTCTTAGAAGAAGTTTCCTCCAACACTACTTGAACTCATTGGAAGGATTTTTGCAGTTTAATCTCAAAGATCAGACATCGTTGACTCTAGAAGAAGCACAAGACTTTGCTTGTCAGATTGAGAAGAACCTTGAGTTCGAAGACTACATCCATCAAGTCAATCTCTCGCAAAATAGTGACCCTAGGGAATCTAATAACAAGGATGTCACCAAAGCTGAGCTTAAGTTCCCAGAAATTCTTGAAGCAAGACTCATGCCTCCCAAAAGGAAATGGAACGTAGCTTTCTCAAACACAAGCAATGTTCTAAATGTCTCAAGGCAATATGAACCATTCGAGGATTTAGGTATGGCCACTCACAAAAAACCTAACTTTGAAGATTACTTATTTATCTTGAACACACCGATGTTAGAAGATCAAGATATGAGTGAAGCTGATAGGTATGAAGAAACCGATCCAATCACTAGTATGTCTTGTATCCTGCAAAGGGTTAAAAGGATAAGTGAAATGTTACAAATTTATTTTCTAGAAAAGCAGGACTCAGATGACCGATTGCCCTTTAATGGGATTCCCACATTATTACAAACCGATCATTCTGAGAAAGATGAACAAACACCCTTTTCAGTGGATCCTTACTCGTTTCGAGATTGCCCCACTTTTCCCTTAACAGAAAATGACACAGACTAGCGTGATTATTCCGGCGATGCCTCTGATATCTATGAAGATTTGGACGAAGATTTTTATCCAATACAAAGAGTGAGTAATTTCGTCGAATGGAACAAAGACGTTTTCAAAGAAATAGAAAATCCTTGGTGTTTTCAATGCAGTGAGGCACACTGGGAACATGAGTGTCCTTACAATAGTGGTGACCATCAACAAGTAAACAATATAGACCACTTCATAGAAGCCCCTCAAATAAATATCACTGTTGAAGAGCATCAAGAGGCCATGAAAGAAGCATCCAGGTCATCCAGGATGGCAGTAATAAACAAACTAGACCAGGAATCAAAAGAAAAGCTAAAGAAACAAGAGTTCTAGGTGTATAGAAGAAAGAAGTTGGACCAACTTTCCACTGACCAAACAAAAAAACCACCTGTGGATGTAATCTTTCCTAAAACATCCAATATTGAAAGGGTTAAACTGAATTTTGACTTTGAAGGGGCATTATCCAAGATGTTTGTAACCATCCCTTTGAGAGAAATCATCAAGGTACCATCTATCAAAGAGTGATTTGACAACTTTTTCCAAGGATCGGATGGACCATTGAAATATGGAACTATTGGTCGTATCCAGAATGTACCTGTAAATACAACTTATGTGCAAAATCCCAGTGATTCCATCAAAGATGACAAAGCATGTGACAAAAACGGGATGAATCCTCATAAATATTATCCAAAAGATACACCTTTTGCAAATGAGGAAAATTTGAATTAGATTAAATGGCCCACGAAAGAAGAATACCAAAAACTCATGGACGAGCTCAAAGCTCAGGAATCAAAGACTGCAAAAATACTAAAAAAGGTGGAAGATGATGTACGGATCCATCCTTCATAGTAGAAAATATTTATAGCAGAGTCCCACCCACCTCCCTCTACACAATACACCAGGGTTATTCAAGGAACGACCAATTTAAAAGTTAAAGAGTAAAAGGAGGGAGACGTGGTCTAGATGTGGATGCCAATAAAGGGAAGCCTACTAATATCAAAGGAAATAATCATTTTTGGCTTGGTCCTTTTAAGGTCATATGGAAGTCAGTTAATGACTCTTATTACCTATCTACACTGGAGGGACAGAGGTGCACAGTGCCTATCAGCGGGCACCTCCTCAAACCCCACCAAGGTGGTGGGACATGACTCCACAAGTAAGTATAGGTAGCTAGGCATTCTTCCCTGTATTATACCATTTGCATTTCATGTTAGTTTGCTTCCTCACTTGCATATTGATTGTTTTATTTCAGTCATATACATATATTATATTTGTGGAGTGGCAATACCACCCCACCTTTGTTACTGAGGCCCTTTTCGAGTCGAAGCAGGTCTATAGGTTTATGCCAGAGATGTTGAGGTTCTCATGCTCTCTACGGTGAGCACATGTTCCCGAGTTGGAGCCAGATATTATACCCCGTTTCTAGGGATAACTAGGATATCATGTCTCGAGGACCACAGGTCCTAGACATGGAGTACCGAGAGAAAGATTGACCTGAACATGGCCGTGAAGGGCCCATATTTCTTCTTCTTCATCAGACTTGTCCTGTCAGCAGCAACAACATCGATCACCTTCAACTTGGACTTGTATCGGAGAAGACTCTTGCTCCATGAGGTAATTGGTCCAGGTATCATGGAATGTGTCATATTTGATCATTATAACCTTAAGATATATGCATCAAATCCCTTTCATTTCTGACAACTGCTTGGATCTTACATTAACCCACTTGACCATGGTTGGGGGGATTGACAGGGTACCCTAGCAAACTTGTACCCATAGTTTTTGGTTAGCCACTAGGGGGGATTTTGAAGGGACATCATCCAATCCCATCATATCATCACTCTTACATATTATCTCCTAGTAATCTATCCCATTCCCCTAGTCTGGACATTAGGATGACCTGTTTGTGGGGTTACACCTTATCTCATGGGAAGAAGGGGCTAAAGACCCAGGAGGTAAAAGAAGCTGGTAAGAGATAAAAGCCATAAAAAATAAAACCTAGAGATGCCTCACCCAGGGATCCCCGAGAAGGCAATAAAAAGACTCTCAACAAGAAACAAGAGGGACCCAAAGAAAAATGACAAAACAAGACCAAGCCAAGACGATGGGGGGTCTCATCATGAGCCAACCCATTATGTTCATGGGTACCTAGCAGTATGACATTGCCATTATCTGGTTACCATGCCAGGGAAGTTACCTTTGGTTGCATGGCCAAGGGAAAGGGGATCTGATCACGAGCCAACCTTATCATCTCTGTGAAAGTACTTGTGGGTAACACTGTCAGCTCTGGTCACCATGCCAAGGCAATGTCCTCTAGTTAGACCTTGAAATAAAAAGAAAGAAAAAGTAATAAAGAAAAGAAAGAATAAAGGCAATAAAGGGCTTGGAAAGAATTGCATCCATGACAGGTATAGCTCACGTTCTACAAAGGCACACACGGATAATATTACCCTTGTCTTTCACTCTACCTGTATGTCTGGACATCCTTTGACCACACCACCTTGTGTTACATGGCTTGGATGATATCCTCTGGAAACTTTCCTTTTCTTATGGATGCTGGCCCAATAGGGAATTTTGTCTTTTTCTCCAACTTTGTATAATAGGTCATTGTAATGTCTTTGAGCTATTGGATGATATGCTAGGGGTTTTATGCATGCATTTGATAAAATTAATGATGAAATATTATTGACATTGTTATGATCCCTATGACTAATGAGCCCATGGAGGGTGAAGTTTTTGATGTGCAGGATCATGCCCGACGGACAGGTACTAGTTGGACCTGTACACATGCGAAGATGATTAGTTTATACCTCCATGGGGCTGAAGATCCCATCAGATGGTTGTTGGGACCCCATCAGGGGAAAAGACAGGACAATGATTGGTCGAGCCTTTGCACAAGAGAAGAAGGAGGATGTTTTCATCCAGGATTTTTTGGTTGAGCCCAGCCCTAGGGGGTTGACCCACTGCATGTGGAACATGTCCCTCTGATGGCCCAAGACATCATCTAGGAGCCCTTGACATCACCTCTAGTGCATGGCAGTTTGACAGGGCAGTTTGGCACGTGTGGCAGAGTTTGGAGGCCCAAGGAGGGCCAACGTTTGTCATCTAGTGCTATATTTTTCCCTAAAAAGGGCCATCGTCTCCCTCAAAGGGGCTCGATGTCTTGTTTATTGCTCATTTAGGGTTTTCATTGAACAATTTAATGTAAAACAGTATGATTTTTGGTTATTATCCTTGTCCACTATTTTTAATGACTTAATTTTAATTAAAGGTCATGAGATGCCATATATTGAGGATGTTTTTCCCTCGTTTGGATAGAACACAATTCACTCACACTTGTGAGGTCTGATTTTTGGGCCCTCCTAGGGTATTTTGTCTTTCTAAGTGAGGTGCACTTGTTATTTGAAGGATTTTTTGGCCTCTTTTGGCATTTCTCTCCAAGGAAGGTTTACAACTAGGGTTTGCACATGGTTTCTTCATGATATGTAAGTGATTTTATTGCAAAAATTCTTAATTGAATGGTTGTAGGTTTAATTTCTTGCATTTGCTTATTAAATTGTTGATTTTAAACCCTAGGTAACAAGCACACAAGCAGGTCCTTGTTTCATGTCCCCTTAGAGAGAAATATTTCGGCCATTGAAGAAGAAGGATTGAGCCTAGCCTTTGCTACACTTATCTTGCCTCTTCCCTGCAGCTAGCATTGAATTTTATAGGTTAAAAAGGGGGTGACATCCTAGGCCTAGGTTATCTACACCTAGGGCCATCATCTTCTAGGGTTTGAAAGCCTTGTTTTTACAACACTTTATCTCACCTCATCCCTTAGTTAAATTTATCATTTATGCTATTCGTTTTGCCAAGTTGACCTAAGGAAGGATGAAAGAGCACGAGGCCTTGCCTAAGCAACACCAGAGTGAGCCTCTTTCCCCTAGGGTTTTGATTCTAGGGCCCTGCCTTTGCAACACTTTAGAACAATTCCCTCTTGTATTTAAGTCTTCATCATTTCAAGACCTTGTGCCCTTACCTTGTTTGACTCCATATACCCTAAGGCACTGATATTTGGCCTCCAACATTGAAGTCCTAGTGTCCAAGACAACTCTCAAAACTTTGAAATTTGAAACCCTAACTAACAAACTAACCTAATTAAGGCTGACGTTACAATTGGTTATCTCATCTTGATGCAACAAATGTTGAATATAGGCAATTAAATGATGATTTAAAGCATTTATTCAGTAAAGTGTTGGTTGGATACATTGTTGGCTTGATCATCTTGATAGTTATTAATGAATTGATGTTTTTTCCATAGCTAATTGATGAAACGTTGACTTCATTGGTATCTATTGTTTTACATTGCTTATTAATTAATAGCAGATAGTCATTGAAGTACGAACCCATTGAGTTACAACCTGCATATATACTCTATTATTGGTGTCTTATTCTGGGCAGGTGTTTTCATTTGGGCATACACTTATTTATTGGCTTATTAGCCAGACTGTCTGACCTTGGTGGTAACCTGTGAGGGGGAAACTTTAATATTGACTTTATACCTTTGCCTCTTCAAAACCCCAGGTTACCGGGGACTTATCCCCTGTGTTAACCTCCCTAAATAGAAAGAACGTCCCCATTGAGGTGACATTGGGCGGGGAAGGTTCTTGCTACGCCAATTTTCCCTCAATTCTCTAGCCATTTGACCTAGCTACAAACTGTGCGATAAAATTTTTGGCGCCATTGTTGGGGAACACTGACTAATTTCTCCTCAGACGACAAACCTTTTTGGTAAGCCTTGCCTCAGAGCCTTATCTTACAATCTTACCTGGGGACTCCACTAGGGTGTTTTCCCTTTTCTTTGATGATTTCAAATAAATCATTCGGTAACTCCACAAATTGAAAATGACAACCCGTATTGGGCGTCAGTATATACTCTCATCTACTACTATGACCTCCACAAATCCTGTCACCCCTGTAAGTTCTCCCAAATGGTCTCATAAAGAACTCTTTGGTCCTTTAAGCTTACCTAACACCCCAGGGGGGTTACATGATCTACCTAAGAAGGTCGATTCCTGGATACCTAAGTTTTTAGGGGAAGATGGATCCTATGGAAACTCTCATTGGACCGACTTCTGTGATGCTTTCCAGTTTCACCAATCCGGACAAGAACAACCCGATGTCTTTTTAAGGCTATTTGTGAGCTCACTCACCGGAAGTTCCAGAAGATGGATTAACAAACTCCTGAAAGGAAGCATAAAAAACCCTAAAGATATTGAACAAGACTTCAAGAAAGATTGGTGTGAAAAAGAAAGCATGGATTCCCTTTATTCTCAATACACTAATATTTGCAAAGCCTCTAGCGAGGGCATTAAGGATTTCAATGATAGGTTCAATCTTCTACTCGAGAAGATTAGGCCTAGTTTCTTAGAAGAAGATGTCCTCCAACACTACTTGAACTCGTTGGAAGGAGTTTTCCAGTTTACTCTCAAAGATTGGTCACCCTCGACTCTAGAAGAAGCACAAGACTTTTCTCGTCAGATTGAGAAGAACCTTGAGTTCGAAGACTACATCCATTAAGTCAATCTCTCGCAAAATAATGACCCCAGTGAATCTATTAACAAGGATGTCACCAAAGCTGAGCTTAAGTTCCCAGAATTTCTTGAAGCAAGATTCATGCCTCCCAAAAGGAAATGGAATGCAACTTTCTCAAACACAAGAAATGTTCTAAATGTCTTAAGGCAACATGAACCATCCGTGTATTCAGGTATGGCCACTCACAAAAAACCTAACTTTGAAGATTCCTTGTTTGTCTTAAACACACCGATGTTAGAAGATCAAGATATGAGTGAAGCCGATAGGTCTAAAGAAATTGATCCAAGCACTAGTATGTCTTGTATCCTGGAAAGGGTTAAAAGGATTCGTGAGATGTTAAAAATTTCTTTTCTAGAAAAGCAGGACTCAGATGACCAATTTCCCTTTAATGGGATTCCCACATTATTACAAACCGGTCATTCTGAGAAATATGGAAAAACACCCTTTTCACTGGATCCTTACTTGTTTCGAGATTGCCCCACTTTTCCCTTGACAGAAAATGACACGGACTGGGGTGATTATTCTGACGATGCCTCTGATATCTCTGAATATTTGGATGAAGATGGTTATCCAATACAAAGAGTGAGTAATTTCGTCGAATGGAACAAAGACGTTTTCAAAGACATATAATTTCCAAGCACCATCATTATGGATGAAAATCCTTGGTGTTTTCAATGCAGTGAGGCACACTGGGAACATGAGTGTCCTTACAATAGTGGTGACCATCAACAAGTAAACAATATAGACCACTTCATATAAGGCCCTCAAATAAATATCATCGTTGAAGAGCATCAAGAGGCCATGAAAGAAGCAACTAGGTCAACCAGGATGGCAGTAATAAACAAACTAGACCAGGAATCAAAAGAAAATCTAGAGAAACAAGAGTTCCAGGTGTACAGAAGAAATAAGTTGGACCAACTTTTCACTAACCAAACAAAAAAACCACCTGTGGATGTAATATTTCCTGAAACATCCAATATTGAAAGGGTTAAATTGAATTTTGACTTTGAAGGGGCATTATCCAAGATGTTTGTAACCATCCCTTTGAGAGAAGTCATCAAGGTACCATCTATCAAAGAGCGATTTGACAACTTTTTCCAAGGATAGGATGGACCATTGAAAGATGGAACTATTGGTCATATCCATAATGTCCCTGTAACTACAACTTATGTGCAAAAGCCCAATGATTGCATCAAAGATGACAAAGCACGTGACAAAAATGGGCCGACTCCTCATAAATATTCTCCAAAAGATACACCTTTTACAAAGGAGGAAAATTCAAATCAGATTAATTGGCCCACGAAAGAAGAATACCAACAACTCATGGACGAGCTCAAAGCTCAGGAATCAAAGACTGCGAAAATACTAAAAAAGGTGGAAGATGATGTACAGATCCATCCTTCACAGTAGGAAATATTTATAGTAGAGTCCCACCCACCTCCCTCTACACAATACACCAGGGTTATTCAAGGAATGACCAATTTCAAAGTTAAAGAGTACAAGGAGGGAGACATGGTCTGGATGTGGGATGCCAATAAAGGGAAGCCTACTAATATCAAAGGAAACAATCATTTTTGGCTTGGCCCTTTTAAAGACGGAAGGAAGTCAGTTAATGACTCTTATTACCTATCTACACTGGAGGGACATACGTGCACAGAGCCTGTCAGCGAGCACCTCCTCAAACCCCACCAAGGTGGTGGGACATGACTCCATAGGTAAGTATAGGTAGGTAGGCATTCTTCCGTGTATTATACCATTTACATTTCATGTTAGTTTGCTTCCTCACTTGCATATTGATTGTTTTATTTCAGTCATATACATATATTATATTTGTGGAGTGGAAATACCACCCCACCTTTGTTATTGAGGCCCTTTTCGAGTCTGATAAGGTCTGCAAGTTTATGCCAGAGATGTTGAGGTTCTCATGCGCTCTACGGTGAGCACATGTCCCCGAGTTGGAGCCAGATGTTATCCCCCATTTCTAGGGATAAATACGAGATCATGTCTCAAGGCCCACATGTCCTAGACATGGAGTACCAAGAGCATGATTGACCTGAGCATGTCCCTAGAGGGCCCATCTTTCTTCTTCTTCAGCAGACTTGTCCTATCAGCAGTAGCAGCATCCATCACCTTCGGCTTGGACTTGTATCAGAGAAGACTCTTGCTCCATGAGGTAATTGGTCCAAGTATCATGGTATGTGTCATATTTGATCATTATAACCTTCAGATATATGCATCAAATCCCTTTCATTTCTGATGACTGCTTGGATATTACATTAACCCACGTCACCATGGTTGGGGGGATTGACAGGGTACCCTAGCAAGCTTGTACCCATAGGTTTTGGTTAGCCACCAGGGAGGATTTTGAAGGGCCATCATACACTCCCATCATATAATCACTCTTACATCTTATCTCCCACTCATCTATCCCATTCCCCTAGTCTGAATATTAGGATGACCTCTTTGTGGGGTTACACCTTATCTCGTGGGAAGAAGGGGATAAAGGCCCATGAGGTAAAAGCAGCTGGTAAGAGATAAAATCCATAAAAAATAAAACCTAGAGATGCCTCACCTAGGGATCCCCAAGAAGACAATAAAAATCCTCTCAACAAGAAACAAGAGGGACCCAAAGAAAAATGACAAAACAAGACCTAGCTAAGACGATGGGGGGTCTCATCACGAGCCAACCAATTATGTTCATGGGTACCTAGCAGTATGACATTGCCATTATCTGGTTACCACGCCAGGGCAGTGACCTTTGGTTGCATGGACAAGGGAAAGGGGGTCTCATCATGAGCCAGCCTTATCATCTCTTTGAAAGTAATTGTGGGTAACACTGTCAGCTCTAGTCACCATGCCAAGGCAGTGTCCTCTAGTTAGACCTTAAAATAAAAAGAATGAAAAAGTAATAAAGAAAAGAAAGAATAAAGGCAATAAAGGGCTTGGAAAGAATTGCATCCATGACAGGTACAACTCACCTTCTACAAAGACACACACGGATAATATTACCCTTGTCTTTCACTCTACCTACATGTCTAGACATCCTTTGACCACACCACCTCATGTTACATGGCTTGGATGATATCCTCTATAAGATTTCCTTTTATTATGGATGCTGGCCCAATAGGGCATTTTGTGTTTTTCTCCAACTTTGTATAATAGGTCATTGTAATGTCTTTGAGCTATTGGATGATATGCTATGGGTTTTATGCATGCATTTGATAAAATTAATGATGAAATGTGATTGACATTGCTATGATCCCTATGACTAATGAGCCCATGGAGGGTGAATTTTTTGATGTGCAGGATCATTCCCGACAGACAGGTACCAGTTGGACCTATACACATGGGGAGATGATTAGTTCAGACCTCCATGGGGCTAAATAGCCCATCAGATGGTTGCTGGGACCCCATCAGGGGTAGAGATAGGACAATGATTGGTCGAGCCTTTGCGCAAGAGAAGAAGGAGGACATTTTCATCCAGGATGCCTTTACTGAGCCAAACCCTAGGGGGTTGACCCACTGTAGGTGGAACGTGTCCCTCTGATGGCTCAATATGTCATCTAAGAGCCCTTGATGTCACCTCCAGTGCATGGCAGTTTGACAGGGCAGTTTGGCTCGTGTGGCAGATTTTGGAGGCCCAAGGAGGGCCAACGTTTGTCATCTAGTGCTATATTTTGCCTTAAAAAGGGCCAACGTCTCCCTCAAAGGGGCTTGACGTCTTGCTTATTTCTCATTTAGGGTTTTCATTTAACAATTTAATGTAAAACAATATGATTTTTGGTTATTAGCCTTGTCGTCTATTTTTAATGACCTAATTTTAATTAAAGGTCATGAGATGCTATATATTGAGGATATTTTTCCCTCATTTGGATAGAACACAATTCACTCACACTTGTGAGGTCTGATTTTTGCGCCCTCCTAGGGTATTTTGTCTTTCTAAGTGAGGCACACTTTTTATTGGAAGGATTTTTTGGCATCTTTTGGCATTTATCTCCAAGGAAGGTTTACAACTAGGGTTTGCACATGGTTTCTTCATGATATGTAAGTGATTTTCTTGCAAAACTTCTTAATTGAATGGTTGTAGGTTTAATTTCTTGCATTTTCTTATTAAATTGCTGATTTGAAACCCTAGGTAACAAGCACACAAGTAGGTCCTTGTTTCATGTCCCCTTAGAGAGAATTATTTCGGCCATTGAAGAAGAAGGATTGAGACTAGTCTTTGCTACACTCATCTTGCTTCTTCCCTTAAGCTAGCATTGAATTTTATAGGTTAAAAAGGGGGTGACATCCTAGGCCTATGTTAGCTACACCTAGGGCCATCATCTTCTAGGGTTTGAAAGCCTTGTCTTTACAACACTTTCTCTCACCTCATCCTTTAGTTAAATTTATCATTTATGCTAGCCGTTTTGCCAAGTTGACCTATAGAAGGAGGACAGAGCACGAGGCCTTGATTAAGCAACACCGTAGTGAGCCTCTTTCCCCCAGGGTTTTGATTCTAGGGCCCTGCCTTTGTATCACTTTAGAACCCTTCCCTCTTGTCTTTAAGTCTTCATCCTTTCAAGACCTTGTGCCCTTACCTTGTTTGACTCCATATACCCTAAGGCACTGATATTTGGCCTCCAACATTGAAGTCCTAGTGTCCAAGACAACTCTCAAAAATTTGAAATTTGAAACCCTAACTAACAAACTAACCTAATTAAGGCTGACGTCACAATTGGTTATCTCATATTGATGCAACAAATGTTGAATATAGGAAATTAAATGATGATTTAAAGAATTTATTGAGTAAAGTGTTGGTTGGATACATTGTTGGCTTGATCATCTTGATAGTTATTAATGAATTGATGTTTTTGCCATAGCTAATTGATGAAATGTTGACTTCATTGGTATCTATTGTTTTACATTTCTTATTAATTAATAGCATATAGTCATTGAAGTACTAACCCATTGAGTTACAACCTGCATATATATTGTATTATTGTTTTCTTGTTCCAGACATGTGTTTTCATTTGGGCATACACTTCTTTATTGGTTGATTAGCCGGACTGTTTGACCTTGGTGGTAAGCTATGAGGGGGAAACTTTAATCTTGACTTTATACCTTTGCCTCTTCAAAACCCCAGGTTACCGGGGACTTCTCCCCTGGGTTAACCTCCCTAAATAGAAAGAACCTCCCCATTGAGGTGACATTGGGTGGGGAAGGTTCCTGTTATGCCAATTTTCCCTCAATTCTCTAGCCATTTGACCTAGCTACAAACTGTGCGATAACAATGCCTATGCAGATATTTTTCCTTAGGATCAGGAGTCCCTGACAACAAATACATGAATTTATGTTGAGCCTCATTTCTCATTCATAACCATGCTTCTTTCTTACCCAAGGACTCCCAAACGAGTTTAATTTAATCTCTTTTCCACCTCGTCTTTAAAAAAGAGAAAATATTTCCGAGTGATTTGTCCCTTTCACACTCATTAAAACGGATTTGAAAGATCATGAGTCTTAGTTAATCTCTTTTCCGACTCATTATCAAAAAGTGAAAAGATCGTCAAGTGAACTTGTCTTTTTCACACTTGTAAATTGGTTTTCAAGAGACATATACCTAACACAAGTTTATCCCTTTTTCACACCAAGTAGACTAAAAGACATAAAAAAGGACATTTTTTGGTGTTAATTTTTTATTGCATCTCATGCCCCTACTTGCAGTATTGAGCCTATAGCCAGTTCTCACTTTGCGTTATAAACTGTTTGCCTCAACAGTTTTGCATCCTCAACCAAGCAAAGCCTTGTTTATATCCTTCACAATTTGACACCCTATACCTAAGAGGGAACATTCCCTCGAGTGTCTTTCTCTTGAATGCACTTCACTGCATTGAGCATAGGTACGTTCCATAGCTGGAACTAGTTTTTCATACTTGTGATACTTGTTTCCTCCTCTATATCATAGCATTCGTTTGTTATAAAAAACAAAAAAGATAGGTGGGAAGGGAGTATTATCTTATATCAGCAGCATTCATGTCGCCTTTGAACAGAGCACAAATTTATTTGAGTCCATTCATCATAATTTTGGCATTAGCGTGGCCTTAGGAAGTTGAGTGTGTTACAGATTTTTCTCTACCGAATGGTTACTCCTCCAGTCCCTACAGATAACTTCATTTATGCCTCCTACATATCATGATTTTATCATTGGGTCTATGTTGCCAGAGTCCACCATATGTCTCATGCTCTTGTTCAAAGGAAGTCTATCAACCTGTGTCGGCCACTCCTCATTACACTTGACTTTGCATGTCAGCCATATCCTTAGTTTGTCTCAGAATCACATGATATTGTAGTCCTATCATGCACCCTGTCCTTACTTCCATCATTGGTAGGTAACCTTGAACTCAACAGTCGACATTTCATCATTGGTCATTGACTGGGTGGTTTCCCTTGTGTTTGAAGGCAAGACATCTATTCACGCATTGGGATTCATGCAGTGTCTTGGATTCCATTGGCCTTATTGGTGGTTTCCTCGCCTTTGTCAATAATTTTTCATCATTGGCGGCTATTCAAAAGGTCTTTTTCGTGTACTGCTTTCACTTGGCACATGTGAAAGATGCACAGGGTTGTTGGTTCGTGAACTTGTTCTTCATCCGATTTCATCCAAATCATGAAGTTCCTTCTTTGTACCTCGTGCTGATTGATGAGAGATGCCTTAATTCTCTCCTTTCAACAGGTCTCTTTCCATCGACATCAACTCATTTATTTTGGAAATGAGGCCTAGAGTCTTAAGAGTACCTTGAGTCTTGAAGTCATTAGTGGCAGGCTCTCTCGCCATCAAAAGTTGGGAATACATCAATGTCTCATGATCGATGGATTCTTTAGGTGTTCGACACCAACTCCTTTATTCACACTTGTAAGAATGTACTTGATTCCTTGATACCTACTTTCATTATCGATAGGTTGTCTTGCATTTGTTAATGGTATACCTCAATGACTGGTAATCAAACGATGTCTCATTGTGTTCAACCTCAACTATTTTATTTACATGATGTAGACTTACACCTTTGGCGGATTGTGTAGAAGACTTGAAGACATCACTGTGTGGCCGCATATTTCCTGAGTTTTTACTTCCCTTTCATTTGGACCAGTACCTAAATGACTTCAGTGATTATGGGAGATCATATTGTACTCCATGGTATGTAGATATCCTCAGCTTGATTTTTTGAGATTGTTTCTACTGTGCCTTGTTCATGACTATGAAAACCTTTGGCATGTAACCACATTTGTATTTTCCTATTCATGGCCACAAACACTTGTTTGGTATATTTTCACATGGATCTACAGTGTATTTTTGGCAACCATGTATGCAAATTCAGTACATAATGTAATGCGCAATTGAGTTCATCCAACTGGTTCTATACCATTCCACTTCTGGGTTATTTATAATGTATTTTGTCCATCCCAGATTCTCCTCTAACCTCACACATTAGGGGGCATCTGTTAGAGAAATATTTTCCTCATCCTATGCAATCTTGCAGAGAGGGCCTTATTCCATTCCCCCATGCAGACTTACTTTCCCTGATTGATAAATCCATAGACACAAATAAATATTTTTCTACTTGTACACACCTTGCAATCTATACAACAAGCGTATATGCTGGCTACTCCACTACATCCCACGTACATACGGATTTCTGCTAGAAAATAAAAATTAAATGTTGGGTTTCCATTTCATGACAAGAGATATCTGATCCTTGGCCTTCCATATATTGGAAACGTTCCGACTCGACCCTTCAGTTGCATTTTGAAGGCTATAAAGAAGCGAATTTCGAGGTATGGAAAAGGAGAGAGAATTCAACTTTGAGAGAAAAGTTACTCTGGATAAATTATTTACTCCATATTGAGTCTGCATCCCTTTTTCCTTTAAGTATGAACATAGTGTTCAGCCCCAAAGATATTCCCTTATTGATAGAGAACCTCTTTGTCTCCCTTATATGAGCTTGCCTTTGGTGGAGGATTGAAGTGGTGGAGGCCCAGTTCTAAGGAATTCGGTTTCTTGGTTCCGAACCGTGTCGACATGGAAGTCTGTAATATTTTCACTTCTATTGATCATTTATTAACAGAAATACTCCTTTCCCATCCAATTGATATCTTGAAAATATATGTATTATGATCCATGGGCATGTTTGTTTTGTATATTAATGGATTATGCTATCCAATGTGCTAACCTTTTATATTATCACTATACGCTTGCTCTGCTTGTTTGTTGAGAACTTGTTGCAAGTATAAAGCTTTGGGTTGAAGTGCTCAACAATGGACATCATCAAACATTTGGAAGAGGTAGGCCTCTTTCTTACCTCTCTTTCACATTAGTTTATATAGCATATGCTGGAATTGAGTCGATTTCTATAGTCATACCTGTCTGTTGTGGTTCACCCTAACCATAGAGAGATTTTCCTCGTAACAATAGNGGGGGGGCAAGAGGACCCATAGTGAAAATAGTGGAGTCCATTCAATGTAAGGTGGACTAGGTACACTATATTATTAAATAAGGCCCACTATGGTAGTTAGATATAACAAATGGGTAGTTAGATATAATAAATGTAAGAGGAATTCTTAGAAGATTCTACTTCTAGAAGATTCCTCCTCTAGAATGTTCTTAGGTGATTGTAGAACTATATAAAGGGGTTCAAGCAATGTAATGTGACATGAAGGAAAGTACTTCATTGTGATCTATATCTCAATAGGAGGATGTCCCCTCGAAGAGGCAAGTGAACATGAGAAAATCCCTTTCATAATAGGATCCATTGTATGGTGTTGCCCTACCTCAAGGGTTTTGATATAATAAAAGTGTGGTTTCTTCTATATTGCTTGGTGGATATATTGTGTATTCAGTATTTGTGGTGATTATATTTTTAGATCTTCTTTGGTACTTAACAATTGGTATCAAAGCACTTTCCTTTGTAGACATTGTGGGAAAATATTTTTTTATTTTTGCATATTTTTTTTCGGAGAAGAAAAAAGAGGGCCACGACATTCCGGAAAATTTCGATATTTCTGTGCAAAATTTGCAGAAACAGGTTGTATATCTAATTTCCTCTCAGAAAAAAAAAATCGTCCGAAACGGAGTTCGGGAAGTCAAGATATTGAAATTTTAAAATATGCAAATTTTCAGGGGTTTTTCCGCGGACAACGACACGAGTTTTTGATTTCTGTAGCATCTAGAGGTTGAATTTGGTAAAACAAAATTACAGATATGAGTTCCTCTTTCCAAAATAGATGATTTCAAAAAATAAAGTCACCCGAATCAGAGCTCCAAAAGTGAAGATATTGCTGATTTAAAATCAACCATTTGTGGGGGTTTTCATGACGACGACAGGACTGCAGAGCTCATCATTTTTCACAATGTACTCAGATTGCTACCAGATCAGTTCCATTGGATATCTAATTTTGATGTCTTTATTTTTGTACATTATATGTGGTGTTTCCAATGGATATTCACTCTCAACTCAAGGAAATTCTACACATGATTGAAGCATTCAAATCCCAAATGCATGACACTCAAGAAGGTATCAGGGATGATTTTTGTAGTATTCATGAGTCCTTCGCGAGCATGAAGGAGAAATGCACTTTGATGAAAATCATGAACGAATATCATCAAGAAGTGTATTCTTGGTATTATTTGGAGGATGATTGTGATGATTGGTCTATGGATAGTTGTCATTTCTAGGATGACAACCACTTCCATCATCTATTTAATGACTCTCCTTCACCTCATGTAGAGTACATTATCGAGAGAAGACCAACACCTTCTATACACACTATTTTCCACTATTCTCTAGTACTAGTGTGTTATTCAAATGATTTTGTGGATATGGAGGGATCTGTTAGAAAAGTGGCTGTGCTCGTTTAACCATAGAAAATATAACAATATTTTCACCCAAACATAGGCACTAATGCCACCCCCGAGAACCTTGAGCTTGATAGAGAGAAGAATTATAGTAGAAAATCAATAGCCAACCAAGGATAATACACTAAGAAAAGATAACCAAGATTGATCAGAAAGTCCAACCTAGAAAAACCAAAAATACAGATTGCAGGAACTGCAGCTGCAGTTGCTCCCTAGACTTGCACACTACTAGATTTCTACAGTGCGCACAAGTGGATTTCTACAATTCTGATATATTTGTCTCATATGAGAACTGACATCTTGTATTTATACTACTTTCTCTAAGCTGTCTGGGCTGACTTCTTCTTCTAGAGGCTAAGGACTCAATATAAAATATTTTCTTTATTCTACTTCTCTTCTAGGGTTATGTCCAAGTCTTTTAGGGTTTCTCTTGCTTCCTGGAGTATTCTAATATCATCAAAGGTCACAAGTGGAGGTTAATACCTCCTGCAGCTACCATAATATCAACACTCCCTCCTAGCTAGGTAGGTATAACGGTTAATGGTATTGAGCACAAACAGACCATTCAACTAGTAGCATCATCATAGACACACAAGCTATCTTATGATCAAATCACGAGCACCGTGAATATTATCCAACTGGATAATCTCCATAACAATTAGTACAATGTCATCTGATAGAACATAACTTTGTCTATCCATAGTAGTACATAACTACTATCCAATGGTACACAACCAAACTAAGTAGCACACAACTACTTAATCAATGACACGTAGTCACAGCCAGTGGAACACATCCACCACAGTAGCATACATCTACTGTCCAGAGACATACAGAGAAATCATATCATCTGATATCAACCTGCATAGAAGAAATATCATGATATAAATTGAGTCATATGATCCATTCTTCCACTCACACCTATGAGATCTGGAAGAGCATCTGCCCTCATATAGTAAAAGCATCAACCATGGGCTATCTAGAATATTCTTCCCAAGAATGGAAGAATAAATGTCCTTGATTTATGAGCCTGGACCATTCACCTAACTAGGCCATTCCTCCGTCATTGAACATAATGCAACCTGGAGAGAATGAGTCTACCCTAGGGAATGCATGTCCCTGATTGTTGAACCTGGACCATTCACCTAACTGGGCCATTCCTTCGGCATTAAACATAGTGCAACCTGGACAAAATAAGTATTTCCTAGGAAATGACTGTCTGGACCATTTCCTAAGGAAATGAATTTCCTGCACCAACCTCCAAAATGGGCCATTCTTCGAAACTTCTCACAATTGTGAACTTCGAAAGAATGACTGCCCGACAAGGCAAACTATTTTGCTTGACTACTACTGAGAATGACTGCCAAGAATAATGACTATCCTAGACCATTCCCCCACACTGGCCATAATGGGAATCCCTATCTATGGTACATCAACAATCTATCGAACCATTTTCATTACGAAAATGACTATCCGATCTGGATCATTTTCCGAATTGGAAAATTCCTGTTCATCAGAAATATCAAACCACTTTCTGAATTGGAAAAGAGTTGCCCATCCTGGGCCATTTTCCAAGCTAGAAAATGATTTTCCATAAATAAATTATGTATCAGTGCTCCCTCCCAACCTGGAGAGCCATTTCTTCCCTTTCAGCTAAGGGAGTTATTTCCACGATCCCCAACGTGTCTCATAAGTATGAAAACTTTATCTTGGAGAGAGGGTTTGTCAAAATATCTATTGTCTGCTCATCTGTGGGGATATACTGGAGCTTCACTTGAGCTTCACTTCTCCTTCATGGAATTTATCTTGAATAAATTAGTATTTGATCTCATTGTGTTTCAACCATTCATGAAACATTGGGTGTTCAAATAGCCTTATACAACTTTGATTGTCACAATATATTATGGTCGAATCTGGAACCTGATCAAATAATCTAGAAATCATCTTTCTCATCCATATTGCTTTTGTAAATGCCTCACATGCTGCGATATATTCTTCTTCTGTTGTGTTGAGTGTGCTAGGATTTTTTTTCCTGCTGCCCCAAGATAGCATAGTGGAGCACAAGATGAAACACATCCCCAAAGTACTCCTTTCTTCTGCACTTCCTTCCCAAACTGAATCTATGAATCCATGAAGTTGTATATCACTGGATGCAGTATATCTTAAGCCATAGTTTAGTGTCCCAAAATTATATATTAGAACATGATTTGTATCTATCCAATGCTTGACATGTTGGGGTTCCACCTGAAACTGGATTAGGGTGTTTACAACAAAGAAAATATCCGGTCAAGTATTCACTAAATACATCAATGACCCAATCAATTGCCGATATAGGGATGAGTCTAATAGATTGGAATCTGAGTCGCTTACTTTCATTATATCTGTGGTCATAGGAGTGTCCATAGATTTTCAATCCATCATTCCAAACTTCTGAAGAATCTTCATTACATACTTTCCTTGTCCAAGGAATACTTCACCATGCTTCTGCCATACTTATAGTCCCAAGTAATAATGCATGAGACCAAGATCTTTCATATTGAATTCAGAAGCTAGTTCCTTCTTACATTGGATGATGAGAGACTCTGCACCTGTCAATAATAAATCGTGAACATATAGAAGTAGAACCACATGTGCATTGTTCACAACTTTGTAGTAAATATTTGGATTTGCATGACTCTTGGAGAAGCCAAGTCTTATTAAGTAGTTGTCTATTCTGGCATACCAACCTCTTGGATCTTCCTTGAGTCCATAAAAGGATTTTGATCAGGATTTTATGAGCAGAATGAAATGACTACAGATGATTAATAGGTGCTTAACAAAAAATAACAGAGATACAATAAAACTAATTTTCTATTCAATAAGGAAATAAGCTGAAATTGTAAAATGCAATGGAAACAAACTTGCTGGAATGGTGGCGGGTTATCTCTGAGAAGAGATGAGACGGTTGCGTTCATTCACAAGAAGATGATTAAAATGAGGCTATGAAGGCCTTTTTTACAATAATAAATAATTCCAAAAACCCTAGACATCCAAAAACCTAACCCTAGGAGATGAAGCACCAAAATTAATGTGGGCCCCGTTTGGGTAAGTTAGTACATCAACTTCCAGGGGTCGTAACTTTTGCATACGATCTTTGTTTTAGGCGTGTTATAGCCCGTTGGAAAGGTATCATTGAGGAGATTCATTTTGGGGGCTCATTGATTCCTTTGGATATCATTGATAAGATCTATCCTGAAAAACCTTCATTTAGGCCCTCAAAATGGCCTTGGAAGTTAAACTACTAAAAATAGTAAATTGCCAAAATTGTCAGTAAACTATTTTGAGCTAGTTGGAAAAGGTGGGTGGCCACCCATATCCACCTGGATCAATCCTCCCTCCTTAGGAAGAAATGGTATCCATTTCTTTGAGTTCCCCCATCAGATGAGGAAATGTCTGTTGAATTTGGCCTCAGGTGAGCCACTTGCCTTGGTGCAGGAGCTGCCCTGCTTTGACGACTTGATAAAGATGAATCATTTGCTATTGAGTGCTCTTGATATGTGTGTCCACAATATAATCACTGGATGCCTGTTGTATGAAGTTGGGGTTGAGCTCTGTTGGTGTAAGTTTCTCTTCTACATCTAAGGTGTCCAATAATTGTGGGAAATAAGGGCGAAGGAGATCCACGTTGAACACTGGGTGCAGGCCAAGGGAAGGAGGAATGTTGAGCTCAAAATCATTATATCCACGACCTTGGTGATGGTGTACGATCCATAATGGAGTGGGCAAATATTTTGATGGGGTCTTGTAAGGCGTTCTTTCTGCAAGTGCAACCAAACTTTGTCGCCCACTTGAAACTTATGTGGAACACAATGTTGATCATGGCGCTGCTTGTACTTGTCATTGGAATTTCGTAGGATATCTTGAACTTGTTAGAATATGTGATGGATCCACTCAATGAAATGGGTGGCTTTGTTAGCTTCAGTTGGAGCAGGAGATGAGTCGGTCGAGGTGACCGCAAGGGGAAGTGAAACATCTATGGGACCCAATGGTTGGAATCCCAACCCCAACTGAAAGGGGTTATGGTCTGTTGAGCTATGCAGGGCTCGGTTGTAGCTATGTTGGACATAGGTAAGGCTCTCATCCCATGTGTGAGGGTGCTTTGAATTATATGTGTGAACGATATGCACAATCATTCGATTGACGACCTCAGTTTGGCCATCTGTCTGGGGGTGGAAGGTCATGGATTTGGTGAGCTTGGTGTTCAACAGTGACCAGAGGCTCGACCAGAATGTGATGAGAAATCGACTATCCCGATTTGAAACAATGGTTTGTGGTATTCCAAAATGTACCCAGACTCGTTCAAAGAAGAGCTTGGCAGTGGCCTCTACTGTGATGTTCTTATAGGCAACCATAATCCTCATCTTAGAAAAGTGATCAACAACCACAAAAACATAGTCATTTCCCTGCTTGGTGGATGAGAGGCCCAACATGTAGTCCATTGAGTTGGATTCCCATGGCGTATTAGGAGTAGGAAGAGGGGTGTATAGGTCCTGTTTCTTAGTGGTCAGTTTGGCAATTGTGTAGGCAATGCAAGACTTGATATACTTGTTGACCTCCTATCAAAGTTTTGGCCAGTAGAAATGTTTCTGTAGCATCGCCACTATATTTTCGAAACTGAAGTGTCTTGCCACCCGAATGTAGTGGGATTCCCATATCAGCTTCATTCGCTCGCTTGATGGAACACATATATGGCCCAGATGACACAACAACCCATCCTGAAGATGAAAATTATCAACAACTGCATTTGCACCCAACATTTGGTAGGTGGTGGTGAAGTATGGGTTTGTCTCATAGAGTTGGGGCCATCCAGAGGTCTCATGGCCACATGAGTCTAGCACCATGGTGAGTGCTATGAATGGCGGTTTGCTGAGGCAATCAATGACGCGGTTGGTGCTTCCTATTTTATACTTGATGTTGAGGTGGAATTGTTGCAATTCTGTGGACCACTTTTGATGGTGATCATTCTACATTTTTCCTTGTGTCTGCATGAACTGCAGTGGCTTATGATCAGTGTGGATGATTGTCTCCTTCCCAAGACTGTAATTTCTCCACTAGAGGAAGGCTTGCACAATGGATTACATTTATTTTTCATAAGTAGGGTACTTACGGACAACATCTAATAGTGTCTCACTATGATAGGCCACGGGGTGGTCATGCTGAGTGAGAATGACACCCACCGCATAATCTGAAGCATTTGTCTCGATATCAAAGGGATGTTGCAGGTCTGGTAGTGAAAGTACTGGGGCTGAGCACAAGCGCTACTTCAAATCGTCAAACACTTGTTGTTGGGACTGGCCCCACACAAATTTCACCTTACCACCACCCCTGGTTATTTGGCTAAGGACCCATGCAATATGGGAGAATCCCAACATGAACCTGTGATAGAAATTGGCAAGGCCTATGAAGCTTCAAAGCTCAGTGAGTGTGGTTGGGGCTGGCCAGTCATGAATGACTTGGATCTTGGCTAGATCCACATGTACGACCCAGGTAATGGACCCTGTCCATGTCGAAGGAGCATTTTTCCAAGTTTGCATATAGCTTGTGTTGTCGTAGGGTGTGCAGAACCTGTTGAATATGTTGCAAGTGTTCAACCCAAGTCTTGATGTAAATGAGAATTTCATCCAGATACACCACTACAAAAGTATTGGTGAATGGTCGCAGGATATCGTCCATCATCCTCATGAAAGTGGTTGGAGCATTTATCAAACCAAAGGGCATGACCAACCATTCAAAAAGGATTTCCTTTAACTTGAAGGTGATTTTCCATACATCTGTTTGTTCTATGGGGACCTGGTACATAGATACAATAATACTGGTTTTCTATTCAATAAGGAAATAAGTTGAAACTGTAAAATGAAATGGAAAACAAGCTTGCTGGAATGGTGGCAACTTATCTCCGAGAAGAGATATGACGGTTGCGCTCATTCACAAGAAGATGATTACAATGAGGCTCTGAAGGAATTTTTTACAATAAATAAGAATGAAAAAAACCCTAGACATCCAAAAACCTAACCCTAGGAGATGAAGCACCAAAAGTCATGTGGGCCCCATTTGGGTAAGTTAGTACATCAACTTCTCGGGTTCGTAACTTTTTTATACGATCTCTGTTTTAGGCGTGTGATAGACCGTTGGAAAGGTATCGTAGAGGAGATTCATTTTGGGGGCTAAATGATGAATTTTTCTATCATTAAGAAGATAAATCCCGAAAAAACTTCATTTAGGCCCTCAAAATGCCCCCAGAAGTTAAAACTGGCTAAAATAGTAAATTGCCAAAATTGTCAGAAAACTGTTTTGAGCCAGTTGGAAAAGGTGGGTGGCCACCAATATCCACCTTGATCAGATTTCTTTAGTATGAAAATATGAGTGTCTCTGGAGTGTACTTCAAATCCTTGAGTTTGTTCAATGTATACTTCTTCTTCGATTTCTCCATTGAGGAGATTTTTCTTTACGTCCATCTGATGTAAACTCCATCCCATGGAAGCAACAAGAGACATACTGGCTCTAATAGAAGTATATCTGGAAACAGGGGAAAATGTATCATCATAGTCTTCTCCCTCATTTTGGGAGAACCCTCTAGCTACAAACCTTTCTTTTTATTTGTCCACACTTCCATCTACTGCATGTTTGATCTGATAAACCCATTTTGAACTTACTATTGATTTTCCTTTGGGTCTAGGCACAATTTCCCATACATCATTTTTCATGATGGACTAGTGTACTTATGTCATGGCTTCTTTCCATTGTTTCTCTAGAGATGCCTCTTCAAATGTGGTGTGTTCTTAATTTAGAATATTTGTCATACATATTGCATAGCTAGAGAATCTTTTGGGATTTTTGCTTTTTTGAAGGTGTCACTTGTGGCTTTGAGTCTCTCTACTTCTTGTAGAGTATCTTCAAGCCAAGCTGGACGTTTCTTGGTTTTGGGTACAATGTCTGATTCAATAGTTTCACATGGTTGCATCGGATGATCAAGTTGTTATGTTTCTTCATTCTGACTTTCTGGAAGTCATGTGCTTTCTTATTTAGGCTCTTCATACTCTTCCTCTTCTATAGTTTCTTCTATGGATTTCTTGAAAGCCATATTTTCATTGAAGGTTATGTATCTGCTAACTTCAACCTTATGTTTTTCTTGGATACATATTTTTTAGGCCTTGGATGATTCACTATATCCTACAAATATGCCCTTCTTCCCCGAGGGTTATAATTTCTTCCTTTTGTCCTTGGGGATGTGAATGTAAACAGGGAATCCAAAGATTCGTAAGTGTTCCAAATTAGGTTTCTTTTCTGAGAAGGTTTCTTCTGGATTCATATCCTTCAATATGTGGTGGGGACTTCTGTTATGAACATATATTGTTTTCATAGCTACTTCTCCCCACAAATACATAGATAAACCTTGATCGTTCATTAGTGCTTTCACAGTTTCTTCAATAGATCTATTCTTCCTTTCTGCAACACCATTTAGTTGAGAATTATGAAGAACAATTATCTCCCTCCTAACCCCTTCCGATTTGAAAAAGAAAACAAATTCCTTGGATGTATATTCTCCTCCATTATCTATTCTCAAGGTCTTGATTTTCTTGTTTGTGAGGTTCTCTATCTCTGCTTTGAATTCTTGAAACTTGCTGAAAACTCCATCCTTTGTCTTCAAGATATATAACTAAGTCTTTCTTGAGTAATCATCTATGAATTTTACATAGTAAAAATAACCTTCTAGATATTTGACTAGCATCGGACCGCAAACATTTGAATGTATTAGATCTAGGATTTCCTTAGATCTATTATTGTTGCTTGAGAATGGTTTCTTAACATTCTTACCAAGAGAACATCCTTTGCAAATTCCTTCATGTGTGGATTGTAGTTCTTGTATTACTTCAACGATATTTTTGAGGAAAGGTAATGCTTGATAGTTGATATGAGCAAACTTTCTATGAAAATTTTCATTGGGATTTTCTTCATCATGCACAAGAGCTTCATCGTTTCTTTCTAGTAGTATGTACAATATTCCTTCACGGGTTCCAATAAATCTAGCATTTCCTATGCGGGAGTCTCTAGACCAAGCTAATAATTTTCCATATACAAAGGCTATTAATATTGTTTCCTTTGGCGAGATATGGATACACGATTATTTTCTAAACTAGGTACATATAAGACCTTGCTCAAATGAACATTGTTACCTGTTTTCAATTTGACAGAGGCTTGGCCAATTCCTTCGACTGGATAGGTGTTTTTATCTCCAAGTTCTACCTTGTAGGATGTCTTATTTTCATTTAGGTTAGAGAATATGGCATGATATTCTATCATATCCTTGGAATCTACACTATCAATTATCCACTTGTCATCTTCAAGAGTTCCTGTGAGTGTTGAATAGTGTAGATGATCCGTATCTTCATTCATGATTTATGTTGACTGCTAATTGGTCAATCTTTGACCCAAAATATCAACCTTGACATTTTTTTCCTTCTGAGATTTCCAAGAGGTGCATTGGACTAAGGAACACTAGAATATATTTCTCCTTGAGTAATGTATTCCATCATAAGGTGCTAGGAAAGAGTTTTAGGGTTTTTTCAACTGCACCTGCTAGTAACCCTAGCGACAATGCTTTAGTAATTGCACCTGCTAGAAACCCTAGCGACAGTTCTTCAACAAGTTTTATAACCTTATGTCTTAGCTTCCTTCCAGTGGTTAGAATAAATGAAGGAGGTGTGGGCCCATAACCTGTTAGAAAAGTGGGTGTGCTCGTTTAACCATAGACAATATAGAAATATTGTCACCCAACCATAGGCACTAATGCCATCCATGAGCACCTTGACCTTGACAGAGAGAATAATTCTGGTAGAAAATCAATAGCCAACCAAGGTTAATGCACCAAGAAAATATAGCCACACAAGTACATTTGGGTCAAATTCTGACGGCGTGTTCGACGCAATTGCAACTTTATATTGTCAGGAGAATGATAAACAACGGACCCCCTCAAACGTTGTTTCAGGTGACATCTCTTTTTCGATGACATAGATTTCATCTTTATTGCGACGTTTCATGTGGAAACATGTCATCTCGGATTTGATTGTCCAAACCCCATATAGTCGTCATAATACCGACATCTTGGAGGTGGAAATAGCGATGCCTTGGAGGTAGCAAGAGCGATGTCTTGAATGTGGAAAGACCGACATCCTGAACATTAAAAGAGTGACGTCTTGAACATGGAAAGAGAGACGTCTTGAGGTGGAAAGAGGGACATTTTAAACGTGGAAAGAGTGATGTCTTAAGGTGGCAAGAGCAACGTATTGGAGGTGGCAAGAGCGACATCTTGGAGGTGGAAAGAGAGACGTTAAGAGGTATCAGCTCCGACATGGTTTCTATGGGAGAGACACTCTTGGAGGTGGCAAGAGCGATGTCTTGGAGGTGGCAAGAGAGATGTCTTGTAGGTGGCAAGAGAGACATCTTGGACATGGCAAGAGAGACGTTAAGAGGTATCATCTCCGACGTGGTTTCTATGGGATCAACACTCCAAGACGTCGCAATAGAGACTGTGTTGTAGGTATTTAAAAATAAAATACAATATCAATACTGAGAGGGACATGTACATTAACCTTTGCTAAGATATTGGCCATATCAATATTTAAATCTATATCATGGATCTTAGGCAAGGTTGGTTGAGAAGGAGGACTAAATTCCAATGTTAAAGGGGGTCTTGTCTAATGAGGTTTAGGATCACTAGGATATGTCTCGAGTGTGTTATCACATGAATTCACAATTGTTGAGTTAAATTCCAAAAGCTCAAGTGAAATCATGTGTAATAAGATTGCAAAAATATACTAGAGAGTAAGTCCCTGTTTTTAGAAAGGATCAAAATAATACTGTACTTTCTTGGGTACGTTGAAACAAGTGCCATACAATACAAGATCCTATATACCAATGATATATCTGAGCAACAAAAATTCTAGAGCCTTCACTGAAACCTCTGACAATTTGTTTGACATTTAGCAGAAAATTATATCATCAATAATACAACAACTTCACACATAGCATGCAAGTGTTCTGTATATATACATTGAGTAGAAGAGAAAATTCATAGAATGCAAATTGTAGCAATTCAAAAGAACCATAATAGATTTGGAATCCAGATATAAAGCTCATAATATCTCATGCCAAGACATTTGAAAATGCCAAACCATGTAAAATTCAATATCCCAATACTCGGTTAGAACAAGTGGAGAAAAAAGACAAATTTAAATACTTCAAAAACTATAGCAGATTTGGCCTAAAGATATAAAACACATATATATTCCAAGTTTAGTTTCAAATAACAACCAATGTTCTCTTATATACATAACTAATCCATCTAGTTTCAAATAACAACCAATGTTAAATGTCATGTACATAGTTAATCCGTGTAGTAGATATATTAAGTGACTGAACATCAGTCATTTTTCAAACATGATCCAAGAACTTGACATGCCAAAGTAGAATATTGTGAATTTGTTCAAATGGCTTCCTGTATTGCACATTATGAGGAAGGTGCACATCCAAACTACAGATGCTCTCACAGATTTCAGATAGAATCTCAAGAAAAGAAACATCCATATATTGAATTACTATATTCAAGATATACATGATATGTTATCTAAGTCTGCAGATGCATCCATTTAGCCATAATTATTTACACGCTCACATTCATCAATCCATTTAGAATAACTACAAACATTTTCAGAAATACAAATGGCTAAGTCATCCATAGAGCTATTTATTACTCCATTTCATATTGAATTCCTCTCCTCCAATTCAATAAGGATGACCTTTGTTCAATAATTCAAACCTCTATAAATATCAACTATTCAGTTGATATAACTACGCTACTAAAAAAAGGCATGTGCCAAAACCCAAACACTAAAATATGTGGTTCAGAAAGCTTACACGTCAATGGGCTCACTCAATGCTGTCAATTTGAATTATTCCAAGAGAGGATATTATGTTCAGTAAGGGCTCAAAACTAGAAAAGTCACTTGTGAAAAATAATACTACATAAAAATAACCTTAGGAAAACACAAAAAACTGCATTGACCATTTATCGAGTTGCTGAAACTCTCCTGGCATATCCTACATGAAGCCTCCCCGACAAGATCTTTCTGATCCCTAAATGAATAAAAATGTGAGAGTTGGCAAAATGTCAAACTGCAAGGCTTCATATAGTCAACAGACTAAATGTCAAACTGCAAGGCTTACTTTTTGTTGGAGAAACTTGTTGTCCTAAGTGGGCTACGAAAATCATTGAGGAAACAATATCTAATGTCGATGATGTCTTGAACACTCTAAAAGACTCATGGTCATAAGAAAAAATAAAACTTTTCACTATGTTGATACCTGTGACGATTTATGATCCTTATAACTATGAGTAAGCTCATGGAAAGCATGAGAGAATGGTATAACATAACAATATATGTCCTTGATGAAAAATGAGATATGGGAGTTGATATCTCTTCCATTAGGGAATAATATTGTTGGATATAAATGGGTCTATAAAATGAAATTCTATGTGAATGGTAGTATTGAGAAGCATAAATCTTGATTGGTCACTCAAGATAATTTTTATCCTATTGCCAAGATGAACACCATTTTGATTGTGATTTCACTTGCCGATAGTTTCCAATAGGATATTCACTAGATGAATATCTCTCAACTGCATTCTATTATCTTGTGCACTTATTTCATTCATTTATAATATATTGAATATTTGGGTAACATGGGCACATGCCTATATTGATTGTCTTGGGTTTTCTCTTCATTCTTAATGTGGTGTCTCATGCCAATCCTAATCTCTATTTTCTACATATCAACAAGCTAAAATCCATTGATTAAGATCACATTACATTATTAACTTATTAATTACAAACAATTGTTTTATTAATCAAAGTTGCAGCTAAAAAATAACCCATTTTTTTTTTCTACAAAAAATTTCACTTTATATTCAGATAGTAAATATAAATTGTTCATTACAAGATAACATCATTGTAAATGACTCAGATGCAACTAAAGTAGAATAGACAGTCTTGAAGGGACAATAACCAGCTACTCAAAGTCAAAATGTCAAAAATGGCCTAGCTTGGAAACTCTAATCCAAGACAAAAATTGGGCCAAAGGAGGATTCCCACTTCACCTATGAACATCAAAAACAGATTTCCAATAGTACAAAAGGGAGTTAAAATAGATCTAGGAACATATGGGGGCCTTCATGTTCCCCCACACATTTATAGTAAACAATTCTCCCTGGGGCCTGTTGAAGTGCCTGCTTAGATAAAATATCTGTTGTTGAATTATATTCCCGGTAAATATGCTGAAAGGAAATGAAATGAAAACGGTTTATAAGTTCAAGGATTCTATCCTTCCATCCCTCCAAATTAAAAACCTGTAGTTGACCCTTGCCACATAACCAGTCGATGATTATCTTAGAATCACCATGCACCGAAAGCACCGAAATATCTAGCCTGATAGCAAGTGAGAGAACTGCCCATGCTCCAAGTAATTATGCTCTGGTATTTGTCCCCGACCCATAATTAAAATACCATTTAAAAGTTTTGAGTTCTGAAATCCTGATGATCTCTCCCGCACCATTGTTCAGTCCTGTTGTTGAAGCCTCCCCATCGAACCATCCAGTAGGATATTTTTCCACTGGATCCAAAAACTGTCTCCTTGGCTTCTTAATTTTTTTCCTAGTGCTAAAATATCTCAGAATAGATAAAGTTTGAAAAGTGACCTTTTGGAGAGATGGAGTTACATTCTCAAATAAAGCACGGTTCCTTTCTAACTAGATAATCCAACAGAGGTAGATCGGAAGTAAGGGGAAACATGGATTTTTCTGTTTCCAGTTTTTAAAGCATGCAGAGATGGAGCCGCCCAACCACCAGCCCAAGATTTTTAAAGAAAACAGTACCCTATCCCAAACACCATTAGTAAAAGAGAAACCAAAAAATAGATGCATGATAGATTCTGAGTTATTCTTACATAAGGAACAATGGCTTAGACCTTCATATCCTCTACGCTGCAAGTTGCCCCACAAAAGAAATTTATTCTCCACAAGAAGCCAGGTAAAAAGTTTGAGTTTTAAAGGGAAATCCCAAGTCCAGAGTGATTTTATCCACCCACTAATCAGATATGCATGTTTCTTTGATTCTATGGCCTCATAATCATTTTTAACAGTAATTATGCCTAAACGATCTCCTCCAATCCAATTCAAATCATTCAGCCTTTGGGTTAACTGGATTCCATTGCTAATGAGTAGCTTTCTGTAATTCTGCCATTCAGCTGCAAGTGTCCCTCCTATATTCAAATCAGAGCAAGAAAACCAATTATGTCCAAACAAACCCAGTCGTGGCAAGCAACGAGCCTCATAAATAAAGTGTACACAGGGTTGATTAATGACATGGATCAAATCATCCAAAAAAAAGGATGACGATCCCAACCCAAGGATCGGATCTTTCCCTATGATAAACGAGGAACCCGACCTAGGACACCAAGTAAGCCAATGCACTAACATATGAAAATATTTGAGGATATGTTTCCAATTCGGAGAGCCCCAAACTCAATAATCCAAGGTTGTTCTGAACCAGCTCTCAATAGTTAATGAAGGAATATACTTGGATTTAATAACTCCATGCCAAAGTCCTTCCACCTTCAATGCCCGCCAGAGTGTGTTCGCTTCCATGGCGTGATTGAAACTAAAGAGATTCCTTAGCCCCCATCCCTCGAATCTCTTTGTCTTACTATAAGTTGCCAGCTGCACAAATGGAATCCCTTTTTATTTTTTTTCCCATTCCATAGGAAGTAAAAAATAATCTGTTGAATCCTGTGAAGGATCAAAACTGGTATGTTAGCCAAAGCCAACTAATAGACTAGCTAGCTTTCTAAGACCACCTTGGATAATACAAGTCTACCACCCATAGTCAGCCAATTGTTGCACCAATGGTTAATTTCGTTCTCATATTTCATCAACAACCAATTCCAGTCCTCTGCTCTATACCTGTCAGCTTTCAAAATATAGCCAACATACTTAAATCCATTAGTAAGGTTATTAATAGTAAAATTGAAGGCAATTTTTATAGAGTCCAAATTTTTTTGTTGAACTCCATACTGATAGAAGGATGATTTATAAAATATTAATCAGTAATCTAGTTACATTGTAGAAGATATCCAAGAGTTTTTTAATCACCATCCATTCAGATATGGAAGCCTTTTTCAAGATAAGTAGATCATCTGCAAATAGAACATGTATAATTCGAACAATTCTTGAAACTTTGATGCCCGAAATCAATCCTTCACTTTGTTTGTTTCTGATGGCTAAGCTCAAGCCTTCCATAACTAAAATAAAAAGTAAAGGAGAGAGAAGACAACCTTGTCTGATTCCCCTGTCACTAATGAAGAAATCAGATGGTTTTCCATTTATGAGGACTGCGTAGGTAGCAGAAGTGATGCAACCCATAATCCATTTGGTTGTATGAAGTCCAAAGCCACATTGAAGGAGGACCAATCTGAGGTAATCCCAGCTTATGCAATCATAGGATTTTTTAAGATCAATTTTGAGGATCATAGCTTGTAGCTTCTTTTATTTGATGTTGTGTATACACTCATGTGTCGTTCCTATAACATCTATGATTTTCCTTCCTTTTAAAAAGACAAATTTCTCTTCTAAAATAGTCCGCGACAAGATGGGCCTGATGCAATTAACTATTAATTTAGTAATGATCTTGTAACAGATATTGCAGAGTGAAATCGAACGAAAGTCACCAAAGGAGGTCGGCCCATTATGCTTGGGTATGAGTGCTAAAAAAGTCGAATTGATAGATCTTTTCATCGAGCCAGTTACTCTGGATTCTTCGATAGCCTCTACTAAGTCATCAACTAGTAAATCAAAGTAGTGTATGTAGAACTCCACTGTCCAACCGTCTGGACCAGGACTCTTGTCCTTGGTGAAGACCCACAACACCTCCAATATTTCTTCTTTTGTGCAAGGGATTTCTAATCGAAGAACCTCCTCTTCAGTAGTCATTCTTGGATAAAGGCGAACTGTGGCTATTTTTTCAACAATTGAATTATTAGAATCTTTATAAAAATTGTTGAAATGTCTAACCACTTCTTTCTTAATATCCTCCTGCCCTAAATGGAAGTGGTCAAACTCATCCTTAATTTCCCAAAGGTGTTTTTTATTCCTCCTGAAACTTGCAAACCTATAAAAATATGCAGTGTTCTGATCTCCTGATTGGATCCAAGGGGCCTGACTATTAAGTCTCCAAAGTTCCTCTTCTACCTTCATAAGTCTTTTTCTATCAGATTCAAGTGATAACAAATGAGGATTAAGTTATGTGAGAGGATGATTCTCATGAATCTCATTTGTAAGTCTAGTTATTTCTTCTTCGATGTTATCCAATTGTAGCTAATCACTTTTCTTTTTGTCTGCTATCCACTTTTTAACTTTTGTTTTTAGAAAACTGAGTTTTCCAACCAGTCTTGACTAAGCCCCTTCTCCAATCGAAGTCTTACTAGTATTACATTCTTCTTTGACAAGGTTGTTGAAAATAACGTCTTTCAGAAGTGTCGAATTAAATTTAAATGGATGAGCAACGGGTTTAATGCCATAGTCCAATTGAAAAAACATTGGGGCATGGTCCGAGATAAAAGGGAGATCCACCCACGATCTAAAGAAAGTGGAATCATTTAGTAGATTTGCAGATGTGAAGACTCTGTCTAGTCTTTTTTGTATACTTTTCGACCCTAGTCTACCATTGCACCAAGAAGGCACCACTTCAGATGGCTTGGTATCCACTAAATGATGAGAAGTGAACATATCTCTAAAGAAAGTCACATGTGGGTCAAATAAATCTTTCTCCCCCCAAATTTCATCAACACCAGTGGAAAAATTTAATTCACCCACTATGATGAGCTTACTAAGATCCAATAAAACCTTAGCTTCCAAAATCTCCCAAACTGTCTTCTACCTGTGCACGGACCATGGACAATGATAAAATTACGTCCTCTTTTATCTGGTAAATGAACACCTGTTAATAGGATTCCACCTGCATAATGAAAAGGTAAGATTTCAAGTGTGTTAGGGTTCCAGGACACCATAAGTCCTCCTGACTTCCCCATAGATCTCATGGCACTAAACATCTAGGAAGGGCGTGGTGGAAGTAAAAACTTTCTTTCCTTTTCTTCATCAACAAGGGTCTCCTATAGAAAAATTATGTCTGGTTTAATGGAAGATAGAATTTTGTACATAGAGGATAGTTTAAGGGGGCCTCCCACCCCTCCGATATTCAAAGTGAGGAGGATCATGGATTAGCCTAAGCCATGGATTTCATGCCTCTAAGCGCCCTTTAGTTCTGAGAAGTAGAAGGTTGATCTATAGTCAAACAAAGTTTCTCTTGCTTCTTACGAGCACTTCTAGTTTTGAGGGGTGATAATTCTAAGCCCAAGCCCCTTGTCCAAGGTAGATTCTTTCCTTGATCCACCCTCTCAGCTAAAATTTCACCCCTTATATCACAGTCAGGATTTTCTACAAGTTCTGACCCCCAAAAAGTCTGCAATGGAGTAGGGCTAGTATTCTCCCGCAAAGGTGGAAATTGGGTAACATCTAGCAGGTCAAGCAAAGATCCCAAACTAGAAGGTAGAATAGTGGGTTCTGAAGTTGGAGGCAACTCCGAAGACATTAGTGGGATAGGAAATTGTAAGGGTGCAGGGTTAGTCAGTGAGGAAAAATTCAGCGAAGTACTAGGTGTGGAGGGTTCAGTGTCATTACAGATTTGGGTAGAGGTGGTAATGTATACACTTGAAGGGTGAGTCACTGGAAAGTCTATTGATACCAAATTTAAAAAAAAAACACTTGAATCCCCAAGTAAATTAATAGAATTCACTAAGAAATATCGTTCCCATAATGAAATCTTATTAAAGAAATTTGGACAATAGCACTTTAACTTACCTATCAGAGAATCATAGTCGCCTTCCTGAGGGTTAGCAGTGCTTAAGTCCTCAAAGATGTCCAAATCTCCCATCCCATCCAGTTCTTCATCCATATACATAAAATCTTTGTTGCCAGGTTCCAGACCATCCTCCCCAACTAAAGTTTCACACCCCCTGTAGCAATCCTTTTGGAGGTATTATGTCTGATGACAAAGAGTGAAATGAAAGGGGAGACCTAGATAATCAAGGCATTGTTCCAACACCAGACCGCACCATTCAAGTTCAATGACTTCCATTAAGCCTCCATGCATGTCCATTTCTACAAGTACCCAAGCCAGACGCTTATCCAAAGAGAGTAGGCAAGCCTCATCAATCTTTAGAAAATGTCCCAGTAAATTACCAATGGCCATAAGTTTTGTTCTATTCTAAAGGTTAAGAGGTAGTCCTGGTAAAAGAACCTAGATGTGCCTATGTCTGAAATAATCTAAGGAAGGGTCAAAACTAGTTCACCACCTTTTCAACATAAGGCTACCCCCTGTATAGTCCCAGAAACTAGACAAGATGAGTTCCACATCCTATGGAATCTTGAAAATCAGGCTGAACCAACCACATGGAAGTGTCAAATAGTTCGGCACATAACCAATGATAGGAATCCAAAATTCCTTCATCCAATCTAGAAAATAAAGTTTGCACTTATTTTTGTAGGCAAATCTACCCACTAAGGTGCAAAGAGAATGATGGCAGGTTTCTTCGAGACCCACATCCATACTAATAACAAGTCGATGTCATGCCTTCTTAGGCTTCCAATCTCTAGGGGAGTTCCTGTGATGAAAGGTATTAAGTTTCTTGGTTCCATGCAGGGGAAACTCTTGCGGAAGAGTCGATGAAGGTTTGTTAAGTCACTTTCGGTTAGTGTAAACTGGCTTCTGGCAGCCAATATCAAAATTCACTGCACCAAAAGAATCCAGTGAACGCACAGTCAGCTCAGACTCAAGTTGTTGCAGAGACTCTTCAGGAGAATGTCCAACTATCCCTGAGAGAGGAAACTTAGAGCACCCTTGAAGTTCTCCAAGTTTTTAAAAAAATTCTAAAAAAGGTTCCCGCTCCAAAACGCTCCATCGCTCCTTTCGATGAATGATAAAATTGGATTGATACAGAGAAGATTAGCATGGCCCCTACATGGCCCCTGCACAAGGATGACACACACAAATCAAGAAATTGTCCAAGTATAAATAACCCATGTATGTATGGAAAGAAACTAAACTAATTTTGCAATATCTAAAGGGAACACTTAATTTTGGCATTATATTTAGTGTGTGCACTTGTAGTGAAGAGCTTCAACAACTTCTACAATTTTACAATGTTTGAATGTGAAGGCAATGTTGACCAAAAAGGAAGTCGACTAGATGTTATTTCTTTACTTTTGGAAATAAAGTTGTGTCATGGTTGTTGTAGGAAAATCTCCCTGTGGACAGGTAGATCGCCTCAGAGAGCTAGAATCTTAACTCTAAGACAGAAAGTGCTTAACATGGACACTGACTTCCTTTCAGATCTATACAAACTAATGCATGAGGAGGAAGGAGAACATAAGTACCTCTTTATCGACGTTTGTCCCTGCATGCTCTGAGTTGAGCTCCAATCTTTCGCTCCTCGATGAGTCCTGTAGACAAACAAAGTATGACCGCTTCCTACTCTATTGATATTAGCTTGAAAACAGATCTATCTACCAATGATAAGTTCATGTAAGATCTGACACAAACTAGAAAGAAACAGGCCAAGCAAATTGTATTAATGAGGAAAAAACATTTCTTACAACCGTAGATGAATTGCAGCAGCTCTGCCAAGTCCTCCTTGTCTACCCCTTGCTCAAAAGATCCACAATCCGAATGATGATGGCTTCACTGATTGCTCCCTATGAGATCATAGGTCTCTTGCTTCCAAAATATCTCTGTTCCAACACCACTTATGAGATCATAAGTTTGGTGTGATTCTCCTTTTCCAGTCCTCTTTCACTATTAGAAAGATTGCTTATATAGCCTTGGAGAGGCTTTAACCACTTGAGATATCCTTGGGGAAGGTGAGGATTTTCCTCCTTCAGTTGAGGATCTGCCCTAAGATCATGGCTGGACTAGGGATTCGAGCTCAACTGCCTTCTAAGGATGAAAGGATCCTTTCCCCATTCATCTCAACAACTTAACAATTGTCCAGAATAGGTAGTGCTCCCTCAAAAGGACCATCAGAGCATTGTAGCGCTCCCTAGTAGTCTTTAGGGGGGCGCCAGTATTCTTAAAATCCATAAAGCTCCCTCAAAAGGGCCAGAGGAGCTTTATAACTCTCCCAGATAGTGTAAGGGGGAGCTCTGACGCTCCCAAAAGAGGTATAGGGGAGCGCTCCCCTCCAAAAACTCAGTTTTTGAGGTGCTTTCAGATGGAAAAAGGTTTTTAAGTCTGCTGACTCATTTCTCCTCTTCCAAATAAAATGTTTGAGGTGTTTCAAGTGTCCTTCTCATGTCGTTATAGGCACGACATAAGCATCATGGCAGTATGCTTCCCTGACACGTACGAAACTTGTGAGCAACATGCGACACTTGCGACCTTGTGAGCAAAATGTGACACTTGCGACCTTTGTAATGATGACACTTGTGACACTATCAAAGTGAGTATTTTTTATGTGTAATAGATTTCCCCCCAAAGTATGAAGTTAGAAGACGAGAATTGATAACTGAAATGATTTGTAGACTTTCAAGCAAGGGTATAGAATCGGAGAACCTGACAGAAGCTGCACACAAACATCGAACAAATATTATGACATGTTTCAAAACCCAAGGCAGGCATACCTATGCTTGGGTGATCAATACTTGCAAGATATGGCTGCCAAAAAATACACTGCGGATCCATAATTGTATTGATAAAAAGGTCTAGCCACTGAAAATACACTGTGGATCTATACTTTGATGACCTGAACTAATCGTAGCCACGAAAAATACACAGTGGATCTATGAGATGAAAAGACATAACCATGACCAATACAAAGTGGATCTATGTAACAATATATGTGTCATTGTTCAAAAGAAACTCCATCGCAACCTGGGCAAAGTACATATAAAAGTGATCACTCAACCCAGGGTCTTCTTACCAATCCCTATGTAGTACGAATCTAACCATGCGAATAGATGTCCTGATGTCGAACATGGTAGAAACCACTTGATTATTGGTCAATGATGTTAACCATTAACAAGTGCGAGGGAGATCACCATTAATGTCAATGATTCCCAAAGTACTCTAGTACATTCCAATGAATGTGAATGGATGAGCTGAAGTCGAACATCCGTGGAATCATTCGATCAGAGGTCAATGAGGTAAACCCACTGTCGAATGTGAGGAGGCCTACCATTAAGGCATGCAGGTCCCAAAGTACTAACTGGTTACTAAGCCTAATTCCCAGATAATGTGTTGAGGTCGACAGGAATAGGCTCGCGGAAGGAGGGCCTTGATGTATCCCCCATCAACGACACGAAACAGACATAGAGATGTAATTGGCAGATCAAATGGACATGGACTGACATAGGTTTTGAGACAAGATATTTTTGATGGCTGACTCTAGAGGTGGATACTTCCCTTGAACACTGAGGCACAATAGCAAAACATGACATGGACCAAAACTATGCGGTGGATACTGTGACTTGCATCAGGTGACCCAAAGGAGTGAAAGAAACTCAAAGGATTGGCTCAGTGCATAGGTTCAGCAGATTATAATGCGTGCATATGAAAAAGTGTCGTGTTCAAGGGCGACTATAAGAACTACTTGATAATGTTCTCAAGATATTGCTTGGCTTTCTTCTTTCAAATTTTCCCCCATTCAGATAGACGAGTACCTCTTTTTGATTTAATGAGCTCGAGGAGGGTAACACATGCTCGATATAACTAACCTTCGGTAAGTTCCTCTTCCTTTGTTTAACGAACTAAAAGAAGTAAGGGATCGGTCCCATATGGGCCTGTCGATGTGTGTTTTAACGAGTCCAAAGACAGAAAACTCGAGGGTTTTTCAGGATTATAGAGTTTGGAAAAACACTTAAAATAGAACTCTCTCAGTTCCTTTTTCGTACAGTAGTCTAACAAGACTGAAAAAGAGATAAACTATCGCTCAAAAGACGACCTTTCAAACCTTTTAACAAGTGTGAAAGGAAGCAATGTCACTCGACAATATTTTCATATTTAGAGAGTCTGAAAAGAGTTTAAAGATGACTCCAGGGGGTTCCTTTTTCGTATATCCATACAGGTCTGAAAAAGAGATAAAAATTTACCCGGTTGCATTCTCATGTATTTACGAGCACGAGAAAGAACAAAGACTAAGCTCGGTATGCCCCCAACTTGAAAGCTGGTGGCTTAGCTCCAGAATGATCATCAAAGACTGGAGCCATGCCCCCCAAGCTTCAATTCATTCACCGACGTTGAGGTTGTCACCAATTTCTGTGCTAGATGGAGAAAAAGGATACAGGTGGATGAAATGAAGGTTCAAAAATGAGACCTAACGAAAGACTCGACTCAACATCTACGAGATCTGGCGAAAGACTCAACTTGATGGGAGAGGTGATTGTTTCATTTTTTAATGAGCTTGACACAGGAAAAGAACTATGCTCAAGGTTCCAAGTTCGATCCCCAGATTGTTGTTTCATTTTTTAATGAGCTTGCTACAGAGAAGAAAGCTATGCTCAAAGCCTCTGTTTCATTTTTTAACGATCTTGACACAGGAAAAGAACTATGCTCATGGTTTTTTTATCATGGCTTTCAAGAGGATAATGCTCTGGAAGGATACCATGTCAAGGGACAAAACTCAGTCATGGCTTCCAAGAGATCTGAACGCTGGATGGAAGAGAATTACTCTGGAAGGAACACATGTCGAGGGTCGTGATAGGGGTAAGGAGATCGAGCTCCAATAACCCTACTAAAGAGATAACCATGTCAACTACCGGATCCAAATCATCGGAAATTGAAGTCATGGGAGACAACTCCACATAATTGACATGCGGCGGGGGTGATACTGTCTGCATAGAAGAACCACTTAGGGAGGTAACCCAGTCGGGGCCGATGAATGAAATTTGATCAATAGTCACAATTCTTCCATCGTGAGGGAAATATATCACACAGAAAAGGGTGGATAAAAGAGCTTTCATAGCATAGACATAATCCCACCCAAGGAGTAAAGTGAAATCCAAGGGGTCTCGGACTACCATGACATTGATAAAGATAGTTTTCCCTCCCAAAGTTACAGGAAACTGAGGAAGGATCCCTAAAGGTTGACTAGTTCTTCTATTAAAAGCTAACAGATTCTGTGTAACCGGTGCAAGCTGTGGACAACCCAAAGCATACTAAGTAATAGAAGACAAAATACTAATGGACGCACCTTCATCTATCAGCATTTGAGGAATGTCCCGACCACAAACTTGTACTGTAATCTAGAAAGGAATGTGGGAGGGAAGACGAGGTCTAGTTAGCACACCCTAATAAAAAAGGATGGCTTCAGTACTTGGAGGGGGTTTCACATGAGAAGGAGGAATGCCCCCAATACGGTAGAGTCTATATTAACGAGAAAAACATGGGCAGTATTGGGTTTACTCTCTAGAAGGAGAGTAGGATCAACCGATGATTGGATCAGATCAACCAATGGTGGACTTGGATAGACCACTTTATCACTCTTCAGAGGAAGAGTGGGACTGATCAAGGAAGGGACTGGATCAGTCACTTTGACATTCCTCAATGGAGGAATGGGATCAACCGGTGACAAAACTGGATCGACCACTTTGGCACTCTTCAGAGGAAGAGTGGGACTAACCAAGGAAGGAACTGGATCCGTCACTTTGGCACTCATGAAAGGAGGAGTGGGATTGACCGACAACAAAACTGAATCAACCACTTTGGCACTCTTTAGAGGAAGAGTGGGACTGACCGAGGAAGGCGCTAGATCAGTCACTTTGACATTCCTCAATGGAGGAATGGGATCGATCGATGGTGAAACTGGATCGACCACTTGAGTTTCATTCTCCAAGGGAAGAATGGGGTCGAAGGGTAGAAAAATATCGACTGCTTTTGTGTCACTCTCTAACAGGAGAGTGGGATCGACCGAGGGTGAAAATAGATCGACCACTTTGGTGTCACAATTTTGATGAAGAGCGGGGTTGATCGATGACAGAACTGGATTAGCTACTTGGGTTCGTGGTTCAATCAAGGAGGAAACTAGATTGACCACCTGATCAACCGGACTGACTGGGGATGGAACCGAATTGACCAGCCATCAACCAATGTTGGGTTGGAGAAAATATTACGACAACCTTTTGGAAGTTGAAGTTTTTCCGAAAGAGAAGAAGCCTCGCCCATGCGAGGACAAAGGTAAGAGTAATGATTACCTTTACATAACATGCAATGGAACTTGACAGTTTTCTTCTTCTTACCAACCTGAACATCACTAGTTGACAGGGTATCATCAACATGATTGACAGAGACCGATGACGTGGAGGACCACATTTCTAAGACCTGGGTAAGACCGGGGCAATCCCTCAGAAAGTGGTCACCCTTACAAAGGATGCAAGGGAATTTGGGTTTTGGATTCTTCATTTTAATCTTGTTGACCTCATCAACACTCCTAGTACTATTAACAATAACTGGTTTCTTAGAGCCAACATCTAATGTTGTTGGGGCCTTTGTCCTTTTTGAGTTCTTCTTCTTCTTCTCTTTCTGTTTCTTCTTCTTTTGATCAACCTGGCTACTTGCTTTAGAGCTTTCACTAGGAAAAGAAGGAGAAATGGAAGGATACTTGATGGATGAAGAAGGCGAAAAGTCGACATGAGGTTGATGTGTGGGTGGTGTATGGACATCCAAAGCATTAGGTGAAACTGAAACATTGGGAGGATTTGGGATCACCGGAGTGGGGAATAACCAAACTGGTAATCCAATAGTGAGTCCTGGAAGACTCAGTGTGGCAACATATGGAGGACCAAAGTTTCCAAATGAAGGAAATGTATAAGTTTCCCCAGGAAAAGGGGTTCATCCATTGGTACTCCCAAGATTCGATGCCATTAACACTAACTCGACCTAAGGTCCACTAAGTAAAACAAACAACACACGCTACGAATCTAAGAAGCAATCAATCAAACAAACCTTCCTACGATGAAACCACTAGTTGGTGATGAAATCCAATGTCGTGAGATCAAAATAGAAAGGGACGGGGATAGAGCGGGTGGATCAGTCACGTTGGCGACCTGCTTAATGGACTTACGCCTTGGTGCAAGATTCCATGTAGTAATTGTGGATTTACCCTCCAAGGAGCCCGAGTGAGTTTGACCAACGTCTGTTCTAGGTACAGTGAGACTTCCCTTCACCGTCACCTTGTGTGAGACCCTAAATATTGTGGTTACTAAGGTCACCAACTCGTAGTCAGCCCCTGGGTGGGTATAGTCGACAGTCCAATCGGAACGTATGGGCAGGATAACAAGTCCGAAATCAACTTGAAAGGCTTCCACTCAACATTGTGGGTATACCTTCCAGTGACCCCCAATATATGATCCGACCACTAAAAACAATTGAACCACGGAGGGATAATCTCTGTAACTCACCTGAATGCGACCTCATGCATAACCCCTGTGTGAGAGGGGGATCCCAGGAAGACTAATATGACAATTGGATTTAACTCTCCCTACTGCAAGATACTAAGTTTGTTTGATAGCTTTGGAAATTTATCCTTTCAACCTATTCCAAAGCCCTACACCCTAAACTAATGTAGGTTTGCTAACAAAGATGTAAAAAGTCTGATAAATTTTAGTTAAGCATTGATTTTAATGGCCGTTGTTTACTCAGAGGGTGTACAAAAGTGAAACTTATGGAATGATGACTCAATTCCCAAAAAATATGCATGAAATATGATAAGCAATCGTTTCTTTTCAATGAATACCTATTTAAGGGAAAGAGGAAGATTCATTTTCATTATCAAACACTTGATAAGGAATGCCCTCAATCAATTTTGTTCTCAATCAAATCCAATATGATGCTACAACATTTCAGAAATGAAAATTAATATGCAAACTAATCATTAAGATGTAATTTTGTTGTTTGTATGCGAATGATAATCAATTCAATGCAAAATTTCTCTTGCCAACTACCCTTTCAGATCAAGGAGGTTTAGACAAGAATATGCAGATTTCACACAAACAACACACCCTTTGCAATCAAACAAGAGAAAGAAAATAAAAAATGCAAAAGGAAATAGAAAGAGATTGGATCAGATGACCTCAAAGAACCAAATGAGAAGAGTTACAGCCTTCAAATGTCCTTCACTAGAGTTCCCGCTCAGTCGGATAGGAGAGAAGAAAGCAACGGATTGATTTCAAGCTCTCAACAGCAAAAACTCAAAAATAATGAAGAAGGGCATAACAATTGAACAAAAAGGTGTTTACTTCTCAACATGAAGGATGTCAGAGGTCAAGGGAAGAATGATTGAATCACAAAACAACTCAGCAAGTGGAGAAACAAGGTTTTTAACCTCAAAAATGCAATTTTTTGAGGGGATTTTGTGAAAATATAGGTTGGCGCTCTGGTGTAAGGGACACCAGGGCATTATAAATCTCTGTCCAATATCTTAAGGGAGCGTTGATGCTTTGCTAACAAGGCAGTGGAGCACTAGAGTCCTAAATCTCAAAAAAGTCCAAAAAAAAACCCAAAATTCAGTCAAATTTTGACAATCAGGATGAGTGTGATGGAGTGAAGAGTCAATCAACAAATGCAATCAGATATAAAGGGGTGAAAAAGGTCTGAAAACAAAAGGTAAGACAATGCCTATGAGGAAAGACAAAACCAAAAGTTTTGATTTGATTCCCCAGTGGAGTCGCCAATTTCTGTTGTAGGAAAATCTCCATGCGGACAGGTAGATCACCTCAGAGAGCTAGACTCTTAACTCTAAGACAGAAAGTGCTTAACATGGACACTGACTTCCTTTCATATCTATACAAACTAATGCATGAGGAGGAAGGAGAACATAAGTACCTCTTTATCGACGTTTTTCCTTGCACGCTCCGAGTTGAGATCCAATCTTTCGCTCCTCGATGAGTCCTGTAGACAAACAAAGTACGATCGATTCCTACTCTATTTATATTAGCTTGAAAACAGATCTATCTACCAATGATAAGTTCATGTAATATCAGACACAAACTAGAAATAAATAGGCCAAGCAAATTGTATTAATGAGGACAAAACATTGCTTACAGCCATAGATGAATTGCAGCAGCTCTGCCAAGTCCTCCTTGTCTACCCCTTGCTCAAAAGATCCACAATCTGAATGATGATGGCTTCACCGATTGCTCCCTATGAGATCATAGGTCTCTTGATTCCAAAATATCTCTGTTCTAGCACCACTTATGAGATCATAAGTTTGGTGTGATTCTCCTTTTCCAGTCCTCTTTCACCATTAGAAAGCTTGCTTATATAGCCTTGGAGAGGCTTTAACCACTTGAGATATCCTTGGGGAAGGTGAGGATTTTCCTCCTTCAGTTGAGGATCTGCCTTAAGATCATGGCTAGACTAGGGATTCGAGCTCAACTTCCTTCTAAGAATTAAAGGATCCTTTCCCCATTCATCTCAACAACTTAACAACTACCCATAATAGGTAGTGTTCCCTCAAAAGGACCATCAGAGCATTGTAGTGCTCCCTAGTAGGCTTTAGGGGGGCGCCAGTGCTCTCAAAATCCATAGAGCTCCCTCAAAAGGGCCAGAGGAGCTTTATAATGCTCCCATACAGTGTAAGGGGGAGCGTCGGTGCTCCCAAAAGAGGTATAGGGGAGCGCTCCCCTCCAAAAACTCAATTTTTGAGGTGCTTTCAGATGGAAAAAGGTTTGTAAGCCTGTTGACTCATTTCTCCTCTTCCAAATCAAATGTTTGAGGTGTTTCAAGTGTCCTTCTCATGTCATTATAGGCACGACATAAGAATCATGGCAGTATGCTTCCCTGACACTTACGACACTTGTGAGCAACATGCGACACTTGCGACCTTGTGAGCAAAATGCGACACTTGCGACCTTTGTAATGACAACACTTTCGACACTATCAAAGTGAGTATTTTTTATGTGTAACAATGGTGTAACAAGAGAACTTTCAATGTTGATTGTTTACCATAGAAGCATAGTTGTTTACTTTTGACAATAAATTTCTATCATTGTGCCACAAGAGAAATTTTATTACAACTTTGTGAAGCATTGAGGATACTAGTCTCGGTTGCAAAAGAAAGGAAAAATTGATGTGATTGAATAGGTTGCTATCAAATGTTGGATAAAAACCAACATATCCTATGATGTTATGAAGTGACATTTAGAGTTTCATTTCTCTCACAAATAATGTGAGATTTCCTAGGAAAATAAAACACATACATATACAAGATCATTTGTGAAAGAAGTTGCTAGAAAAGAGTTGGAGCTTCTATTTTGCAATTCATAAAACGTAGTAACAAATACCTATGAACACTAGACCTTGTACTAACTTTTATTCACATATGATAAATTGAATGTATTGTCTTTGGTTTTTTGTCATGAAAACAAGCTGAGCAAGAGTTCTATAGGTCCATCCTAGAAAAATGTGTGGATGGTTAGAATGAGGGTAGGTAGGTAGTTCAAGAACATCTATTAGTGACAATATTTGTAATAGAGATGTAATTGAAGTCACTCTCAATTGAGAGTGCAGTGAATGTTAAGGTAAATACCAAATTTAACCAATATATTCATCAATCATGCTAATATTAATGAAGGTTTTACTTTCTTTATCTACTAGAATGTTTGAAGCATACTTTATTTTAATACTAAATGATAAAAAAAATCATAAATCACTTAAAGCATTAATCATAATTTAGGAAAGTGACCTTCTAGCTAGTGAGAATTTTCAGTATATTGTCAACTATATGGAAAACTTATCATACTATAAGGGTTGGCCTAAAGGTTAAGACAATTGGTTGTGTCCTTAGAGTTTATTATTATTTATTATTTTTTCATAGAATCAAACATTGATGTCTACATATTAATATTCATTCTAGCAAGATATTGTAACCAGTACATGCATTATATTTTCATAGAATCAAACATGGAATTCCATGTATTAGTCTCCATTCTAAAAAGATAATGTAGCCATTATAGGAAGTATGTAATATACCAAATATAAAATGTATGTAGAATAGAAATAAAATGCCAGTAATGGCAGAATAACAACAATATAACCAGAACATTCACCACAATAACACTGAAATGATATAAGAATAACAACAGAAATAACACTTTGAATCTGAAAGTAATGTTCACGGGCCTCTTCGAGGGGGCAACCTCCATTTGAGTAGATCTCTATTACAATAATATCCAAGCTAGGGTTCTCATACCCTCGACTCCTATTTATACTAAAAATAAGCATCTAGAGGAAGATCCTTCTAGAAGTGGAAGCTTCTATTAGGTCTTCTTACATCTGCCTTATTCTATTTTATTGAAAGGCCTTATTAATATTGAACTTTATTACATATGAATATATTGTTCTACCTATGTACGGGTTAGGACCCTAACATGTCCACCCCCTTAAAAAAATCCTTGTCCTCAAGTCTTGAGATGAGGAAATTGCTGCAGAATGGTAGCTAGTTCCCAAGTGTCGTCTGTTGGAGTTGTATCTTTTCACTGGACTAGTACTTACTTGATGGTTCTCTGACATAGGCGACACTCACGCTGGTCCAAAACTGCTTCTGGTTGTATCCAAATGGATTCTTCTTCAGCTAACTCTAGAAGGTTGGTTTGAATTTGGCACTTAGCTCCAATCACCTTCTTTAAGCATGAAACATGAAAAACAGGATGTAGCTTCGAATGTCTAGGAAAAGCTAACTGATAGGCGACTCATCCCACACGCTTGAGCATGATGTAAGGACCATAAAATTTGGGCGCTAGCTTCTGACAATGCTTGACCTTGAGGGAAGTTTGCTTGTAAGGTTGCAGTCGAAGAAACACCTGATCCCCTTCTACAAATTGATGTTCAGAGTGACCTTGATTTGCTTGTTGCTTCATTCGATTTTGTGCCATGACCAAATTCTCTTTGAGGGTATGCAGAATAGCCTCTCGAGATGTAAGTGTTAGGTCAACCTATTGGACCTTCGAGGCACTTGATAAGTATGAGAGAAATGAAGTTGGATTCTGTCCATATACTGCTTCCAAAGGATTCATGCGTGTGGATGTATGGTATGAAGTGTTGTACCACCATTCAACTAGGGGTAACCATTGGGCCCACTGATTTTTATTTTCTGAGGAAAAACACCTCAAATATGTTTCCAAACACTTGTTGACAACTTCCTTTTGGCCATCAGTCTGGGGATGATAAGCTATGCTGAGATGCAATTATGTGCCTTGTATCTTGAACAGTTCTTGCCAAAAATTGCTTGTGAAAGTTGGGTCATGATCATAGACAATAGAGTGTGGCATGCCATGAAGCTTGAAGACATAATCCATGAATATTTGAGCCACCATGGATGCTGTAAACGGGTGTTGAAGGGCGCAGAAATGAGCATACTTGAAAAGGCGATCAACAACCACCATGATGACGGATTTATTTCCCAATTTGGGTAAGTCGGTAATAAAATCCATAGAGATATCCTTCCAAATAATAGGTGGAATCGGGAGTGGTTGTAGTGTGCCCAACGATTTGACTGTTTCTCCCTTGTTGCATTGACACACGTCAGATTCAGCTACAAAATTATGAATGTCTTGTTTCATACCTTCCTAGAAAAAGGAACGTTTGACCCTGTCATAGGTTTTGGTGAATCTGGAGTGCCCTACTGTGGGTGTAGCATGAAGCTCAGAAAGTACCATGGATTTAATCTTTGATTTTTTACTTAAATACAAACGACCTTTGTATCGAAGTTCCTCATGGAGCCAAGAGTACCCTGAGGAAGCTGGAGCATTGGACTGCAATTGTTGGATCAACTGTGAACTTTTGGGATCTTGTAGCCATTCCTGGCGAATGACTCGGAGCCAATATGGTACAATGAATGAAAAAAAAAGGGATCCTTCATCTTCATATTTTCAGGAAAGTGCATCTACAATCACATTGTCTTTGCATTTCTTATAAATGATCTCATAATCATATCCAAAGAGTTTAGTCACCCATTTTTGTTGTTCTGGGAGGAAATGCGTTGTTCCAAAAAATACTTGAGGCTTTGATGGTCTGTCTTAATTTGGAACCATTGCCCCACTAAATAAGGATGCCACAGATCCAAGACATGAAGAATAGCCAACATTTCCTTTTCATAGATGGATTTTCCTAGATTTCTTTCAGATAGTTGCTTGTTGGTGGAGGCCAAAGGTCGACCCTCTTGTATAAGGACATCACCAATTCCTTTCCCTGAGGCATCACATTCCAACACAAAGGTCTTTGTGAAATCAGGAAGGGCAAGGATTGAAGTGGTGCACATGGCCATCTTCAAGGTTTGAAAAGCTTGAGCAGCGGCTGGAGTCCAAGTGAAAGAGTTCCTTTTTAGGAGAGCAGTGAGAGGTGTTGCAATCTTCCCATAATTCTTAACAAACTTGCAATAATACCCTGTTAAGCCTAGAAATCCACACAATATCTTAAGAGTCTTTGGGTGAGGCCAGTCTTGCATAGATTCAATCTTTCTAGGATCCACTCTGATGCCATTTTTTCCAACCAGATGACCCAAGTATTCTACTTCTGAGGCGCCAAAAGAACATTTCGATTGTTTCAGGAAAAGTTGGTGCTGAGAGAGTGGATGGAGAACTCGATCCACATGAGCAATATGGTTTGTCCAGGTTTTTCTATAGATGAGGATATCATCAAAGAAAACTAAGAAAAAATGGCGAAGAAAAGGATGGAATACATGATTCATGAGGCTTTGGAAGGTGGAGGGGGCATTACACAAGCCAAAGGGCATGAACAAAAACTCATAGTGGCCCTCATGAGTTCTAAAGGAAGTCTTGTGAATATCTGCCTCTTTCATACATATCTGGTGGTAGCCCGAACGAAGATCCAGTTTAGTGAAGAATTGGGTGCCACTCAATTCATCCAGGAGGTCATCAATGACATGAATGGGGAATTTGTATTTGATGGTAAGTTTATTGAGGGAACAGAAGTCAGGACACATTTTCCAAGAACCTTCTTTCTTTAGGACCATGACCACAAGAGATGAATAGGGTCTTGTACTAGGGTAGATAATGCCTACATTAAGGAGTTCCTGGACCATTTTCTCAATTTCATTTTTTTGGGAAAAGGGGTGACGATACAGACGCATATTGGGAGGGAGGCTTCCTGGTACAAGGGGAATGGAATGATCATGAACACCACAGGAAGGAGGGAGGCCTGGGGGAGTGGAAAACTAATTGATGTTTAGAAAGGATGGCTTGGAGGTCTTGTGGTACCGAGGGTGACTCTATTGCTTATATGGAATGGAGTTGGGCGATAACACCAGAATGACCCTTTTTGAGCAGCTTTTCCATGCAATGGGAACTAATGATCTTAGGTGAACTGGCGGTGATGCCTTGGAACTTATATTGGTGGCCCTCCTGGTCGAATTGCATGGTTAAGTCTTTAAAATCCATGAGAATGGGACCCAAATTCCTTAGCCAGTCTGCACCCAGCACAATGTCACAACCTCTCATGTCGATAGCAAACATGTGGGATTTCAGGTGGTATTCACCAATTTGGAGACACACATTTTTACAACGCCCTCAACATTTCATGAAACCACCATTGGAAATCATGATTTGGAAATTATTGACGGCATGGATGTACCAATGAGTTTCTTGGGCAATGCGACGATGAATAAAATTATGGGTGCTACCACTATCAACTAGAATGATGACCTTCTGATGCTTGATGTAACCGATTAGCTTGAGGGTTTCGGGAGTGAAGAAGCCAGTGAGAGCATTGAGAGAAATGACTATTTCTACTTCGGGAGGGTCTAAGGGAGGGATTATGTTAGTGGATTCAGGTGATTTAGACATAGAGGGATTTTCTTCATCTTCTTCTGAAATCTCCTTGGAGATGGCCATAAAAATATTTTGTTCTTTACACTTGTGGCCTAGGAAATATTTTTCATCACAGTTATAACAAAGGCCTTTGAGTTGGAGTTCATCCATTTTAGCCCGGGTCAATTTTTGGATCTTTAGTGGAGCAGAGGGAGTAGTGGGATTTACTAGTTTAGGGTGAGGGATGAAGGAGGATTTGCGTTTTTGAGAAGATACAATATGTTGTGCTTCTTTATCTCTTTTGGTATCCTCCACCCAACTCTCAGGCCGAGCCATGAGGACATCGGCCCAAATTTCATCCTTGAGGCCGCTGATAAAACACTCTCGGAAAAAGGCATCAGACATGCCCTCTGTTCTAAAATCCAGGTGCTCAAAAGAATCTATAAAGTCTTCCATTGTTCCTAATTGTTTTAGCTTTTTCAAATGACCCAAATGGTTGGTGTCAGTGTTAAAGTGTTCATAAAGCTCTGCCACAAATTGTGTCCAAGCAATATACCCTTGACGAGAATTTTTTCTCCATTGCCACCATTGCCAACATTCTTGATCTAGATGGAGAACACCATACCGAAGTTTGGCCAATTCATCTGTAATGTTGTATAAAGATAAGTGATGTTCCATTTGGGTTACCCAACCAGTGGGGTTCGAGCCATCAAATTTGGTCACATCCACCCGCGGAAGGCGTAGGTCATGTTGAAAGTGACGGTTCTACAAGATATGGGAATGAGAGGAATGGTCACCTTCAGTATGTGGGGGTGAGGAAGAGGAAGGGTTATCTATAGTGATATGCAGTTTGGTGCAGAGTGCTGAAAAGACTGATTCAAGCTGGGTGGTGAGGTCCTGTTTGATTTTTCCCATTGAGGACTGCATGGTTGTATTGATGGCGACAACATTGGCACTAAGTTGTTTCACTTCTTGTTGGGTCTCAATGAGACCATATTTCAAGGTGTTGAACCAAGCTCCCAAGTATTGGCTATGAGTATGGGCCATGAGGATGGGGGAACTGAAAAGGGGTGGGCGGGGTAAAAAAAAAATTCCGAAAAAATGATATGGATGAATGTGATAAGGGAAAAGAGATGGATCCAATGGAATAGGTCTGAAATACTCCAAAGTTATACTCTGGTCTAAAGAATACTGTAGAGAGGAAATTCCCAAATGCTTAACTAAAAAGAAATGTGTATTTACTTGGCAACCCGAACACCATTGCGTGGCAATAGATCTTGTATGTTTTAATTTGTTTATGTTTCTGTCCCCAAGGGTTAGGTATTCAAGGGTTCTAAAGACAAGGGTTTTCCCTGTGCTATAGCTCTCTGATATACGTGTGGGGTCCAACATTAGTACTTGGCCCAATATCTCAGGGCACTAACTAAGGAGGATAGACTGTACCCTTAGTTGTACTACTCGACTACCCAGGTACTAGAGAGTATCTTCTCGAGTGATGTTATCGGTGACACTATAGCAGTCAGGTGGCCGATCGGTTTATCTAAAGAGGGCTTTAGGTAATCTAGGATGATCTGTACACAGGTGTTGTCTGATGCGCTACCACTAGAAGGGGTACCAATAGGGGTTACAAGGGTGGCCAATCGATGTACTCTTAAGTACCACTTGTATTTCATGTGTGTATGAATCCCTCAATCACGGGTTTATGCGCATAATGATGGATCTCTGTGGCTTAAAGATGTCAGAATACGTCTCTACCCTGAAAAAAAAATTTAACCCACACTTTCTGCTGAGGAAAGTGCTCTAATACCACTTGTAATATACCAGATATAAAATGTATGCAGAACAAAAATAAAATGCTAGTAATGGCAGAATAACAACAATATAACCAGAACATTCACCTCAATAACACTGAAATGATATAAGAATAACAAAAAAATAACACTTTGAATCTAAAAGCAATGTTCATGGGCCTCTTTGAGTGGGGCAACCTCTAGTTGAGCAGAGCTCTATTACAATAATATCCATGCTAGGGTTCTCATACCCTCAACTCTTATTTATACTAAAAAGAAGCATCTAGAGAAAGATCCTTCTATAAGCGGAAGCTTCTATTAGGTCTTCTTACATCCGCCTTATTCTATTTTATTGAAAGGCCTTATTACTATTGACCTTTATTACATCTGAATATATTGTTCTACCTATGTGTGGGTTAGGACCCTAACAAAGTAGGCCTTGTTATATATCATAGATTGTAAAAAAATGAGGTTTCTTCTATAATTATTTGCAATTAAGATTCTCATTCAATCAAGTTAATATAGAGATTGCATTTCAAATGGGTACAAGATCATGACAATGGGAAATTTTGCAATACTCTATTAGATAATTAGTGCCCCGTGTAGATTTAGATTAAGGCAAGCATCGAATCGCTTGTTGAACCCATTATACCATATCGGTAAAGTTTTTGGGGACCTTGCTTAGGTGAGGTTAACTAGACATATATTGAAAGAATGTTACGATGCTATTGCTCATTGCATAAGGCATTCAATATTTTGTACAAGGCTTTCTCTTTCCTTCATCTAGATCTTTCCTTTCCCTACTTAAATTAGGATTATAGTATGTAAGTAGAAATATCTCCAAAAGTCACCAAACCAATGTTTACATGACTTTTTCCATAACACCGAGCATATTAGAAGCTAGAGATTGCATACACTTGAGCCTCCATATATCATGCATGCTAATATTTTATGTTGGACAATTGTATAACTCGATGTATGCACTCACCCACTTCAGTCAAAGTTGAATTCCACAGTACACAGGTTCAAAATAACTGCCAATTTAACTAGTTTTTTTATACCAATATTGGAGCATTTACATTCATGTCTACTATAACATTAGAGTCCAGACTAAATACATCATTGTTTTAGGAATATATTGTGCCAAGTCAATATGGCATGTGAGGAATATATTGTGCCAAGTTTTCCTACTAATCCTTCTAGAGTTTGGACACAATTTCTGAGAGCATGGTAGAACCTCAAGACGAGGCTTTAGAAGCGCAGTTAAACTCAATGGATTTATGAGACTTGTAGCAGCATATGTAATGGTTGAGATAGATATGAGGTATTATATACCATTCTAAATCTGTAGGAGCATAAGAAAGTATAATTATGGTTATACATACATGAAATCAATGTCATTGACTCATTGGAGTTCAAAATTGAAGTGATTTTTGGCCTTCTCCTGGCAGCAAACATTTCTAGGAATATCATGAGCATTGAATCAACATTTATGATAGCTCCCAGGCCAATAAGATTTGATGAATGATGTATTTAAACAAGGTATATAAGGATCTCCACCTCTTAGAACACCCATAGAACACATTTTGGAGGTGATCTCTTTTGTTTGAGGATTGGTTTACTTTATTCATAAAGAATGATTCCAGCTTGTGGGAAGATATAGAATGGGTTAAAATTTAGATATGGGAATACACCCGACTCTTGGAGGAACCATTAAAAACTTGTTTTTTCTTAGAGGCCATTAAATATTGAAGTTTCTATTCTAGTAAGAGCACTCATATATGTTAATATACTTTTCTCTCCCTCAAGCATGTCATGTTGGGTATATAAGTTGCCACTCATTGTGGAAATACTTTGTGACACAATCAAAAGTGTTAAGGCCTTCATAATTTAAACCTCTTCAATTCCCCCTTCGTTCACACTTAAACTCACCACACCCATGTCTTAAGGGCCTCCTTCAAAAAGGATAATTGTCACACCACTACACCCATAGTTGAAAATTTTTCAACTTTGTTGCACCCACACAAGGTTTAATTTGCAATGAAATCCGCAAGCACCAAATAAAACCCCCCATACACTAGCATTAGGTTCAATCAACATTTTTTTTATGAACCCATGGGATTCATACAAACACCCAACATGGCCAAAGAGAAAAACCGTACATGCATAATTCTCTGGGGTAGGCCTATTTTTATGATGATCTCAAAAAATGCAATCAAAGGATTTCCAACCATCATCTATAATACCTGCATGGTTGCAGGCAGACAAAAGAGTTGTGAAGGTGATATGGTTTGGTATAAATCCTACCTCTTTCATATTATCAATGAGTGCAATGGAATCACCACCATGTTCATGCATATCATACCCTGCGATCATTGCATTCCATGTGGCTATTTCTCCTTGAGATATTCTGTCAAACACAAGACATGAATTTTCTATACACCCACATTCTACAAACATATAAATGAGTGAAGTATCAATAAAATAATTAAACCCTAATGCACTTCTAATGTTGTAACCATGGATCTCCTTAGCATGTTGTAGAGTTGCCAAGTAGGCATATGTTAGTAGAACAATAGAGATAGTGATAGAGTCCAGTCCCATTCATGTTACTTGCATATGTCAAAAGGGTTTCAAGGCCATATCACTCTACATATCCTCAACATAGCCTGCGATTATTGTAGTCCATGAAACTACATTCTTTTGTGAAATCCTATCAAATACCTTGTGTGCATTCTATGTATTTCCAAATGTCACATACATACCCACAAGTTCATTTTGTACTACCACTTTGCACTCAAACTCCATATGAATAAAATATGAGACGGGGAGTTTGACATTTGAAAAATATGACTATTTAGTTGTTGAATTTGTTACTGCAACTGCTAATATTCAAGCTTCTGCTTTTGGCATCCAATTGCATAGCTTGTTTGAAGAGAAAGGCATTGCAGGAAATATTGTTCATGCAATAGAAAAAACAAATGCAATCATTGTAGGTCTAATTGTAATTAAAACAACTAAGTTTCTTAGAAATTATTCAAAGAATAATAGAATGACACATTGCTTACAACATGCATCAAGGAATATGCTTATGATTCCAATAGAACCATTTGAACCCAACATATCTTGTTATGTATAATCAAAGACACCTCTATCACTAGAGATGAATACTCAACAAGCAAAACTGAAGGATATTATGGAGAAATATGTTAAGGCTAGTATGAGTGTCAATTCACCATTAATCATGCATGGTTCTACACTTTTGTTTGAGTTTGGTGATGACATTAAGGAATTGTTGCTAACCCAATTTTTCAAACTTTAGAGAAGCAAATGATTAGAATTCCAAAGTTGGGAAATACTATACATAATCACGGAGAGAATGATCTTAATGATGATTTTGGCTTGCTTCCAAGTTCCCATGACACCTTTGGTTTATATGGAATCAAGAATGCTCGACATTGTTGTGACAATAACCATTCAAAGACTTAATCTCTTCAAAATATTCAAATAAATTCAGAACCTCAGAAAGAAAGGAAAAATATAGTAAGATTTGTCTTGGAAATGGGTTCATGATGGGATTTCTTGGTGTTTTTAGATATTATATAATGGGTTGCAGTATGGTGTGTTCTTCATGTATATTTTCTGGATTTAGCCAATCATAGCAATTTTTCCCTGGAGAGTCATGATCTATCATACTCAACAAATATTTTCATGACACAATCCTATTTTCCAAATTACAAAAGTGGGTATATTACATCAATGACTTCTGTTTTTGGATCAATATCAGTGAAAAATTTCTCTACTCCTCTACACTTACATTATAAAACAAGTCAAAGTAATTGTTTTGTATATGAAGCAATGCCAATGCCTTATAGTAATGTGTAGTAAATGTAAATAGTAGTCTTTCAAGTTCTATTTGCAACCTGAGGGGCATTTGATTATCCTCATGTTGAAGAATGATTGTAACATCATTGCAAGCCCCTACTTGACTTTCACCTTCCATCAACAACTATTGATCTATAGAAGCTAGAAACAACACAAACACATAAATTACACGAGTGTCATTAGTATTACAAATATCTTGTTGCTTCTTTCTGTTCCCCTTTCTCTCATCCTTGGAATATTTGGATCTATAATTACCCAAATGTTGAGTCTAACATCCAAGTATGGATTAAGAAAAATATACTTGGAAAATCAAGATCTGCAACTTAAATCAAAACTAGTTGCTAGAACATATACATGACAATCCATAGAACCATCTACATATGTTTTAGTCCTGGACATGAAAATGAGCATTTGTATTTGTCTCAAGGAGAGAGTGATTGTGCAGAGTAATTGATAATTTATCATAAAAATAAAGGAATGAGTGCCCCTTATTTTACCTCCATCTCATTGGTCTTCACATCAGTGTTATAGTTGTGGCCTAACCTATGGAACTTAGAACATACTCAATAGCTGTGGAAGTGAGACCCCTACGTTGTCCTGTAACTTGCACTATCTTCCTCTATTTGGATCCTTCTAGGAGCTCTATGACAACAGATCTTAAAATTGAATGATCATCACTACTCATCCCAGATTATCATTTCTGCCATATCTAGGTCTTGGTTTTTCAAAAATCATAATCATAATCATCATAATCATCATATTTGTGCATCGTAATCATAATTAAATTATGCATCATAATCATAATAAGTATGGAGATGAGACCCCTCAGATAAGAATAAACATTGATTTCGTCAAAATTGGGAGGTATCTACAAAGAGATCTCAAAGAGGAATTTGTCCATAAGTTTTGTATTGGAGACTTGCTTAACTGGTTTAGTTGTGAAGTTCATATTAGGATCAAAATTTCTTACTTTGAAGCTTAACGAGCCCTAGAGCTTGAATTCGGGTGTAATTTAGTATGGGTAGAACTTCCTTGCATGTGGGTTGATAGAAAACATCAATCTTGCCTTAGACGGTAATGCCACTATAGATAAAAATCTGATTCTAAGGGAAATGATCCTCCTCTAGATAGAATGCCTGATCGAGCTTCGATATTACCTCATAGTCCACCCAACTAACATCTTTTGAATCCATCATGTATATGGTACTTCGCACAGTGTCTACATAGTTGTCCTTCACTTCTGAGAAGATATCAGTATTGAGGGAATATTTCAGGGTGTTTTTTCCACATACCGAGAGGGGGAATACCTGTGGCCCTCGCTCTTGGGGATATGGGCCTGAAAAACATTGAACCACATACAACCAAACCACAGAGCCTTCCCACACGTACACACACACTACTTGTTCTCACAGATTACTTATGTAGGCCCACAACCAAGATGACAATTAAGATGGATCTTTAATGCACAGTCTATTGATATTTGTTGTGAATGGATTCCTTGTTTACTAGCCTTCTTTGCACTAAAATAATCAAGATGGTATGAAATATAAATTAAGTTTTTGAGAATCATGCAGAAATTGATAATGATGCATAAATATACTTATTATGATTATGATGCATAAATTAATTATGATTATGATGCATAAATATGATGATTATTATGATTATATTATGATTATTATGATTATTATGATTATATGATTATTATTATGATTATCCCCGCCATATCCATATCCTAGTTTCTCAAAAATATGACAAATATGGATCCGTATCCATATCTGAATCCTGGTAACTTACGTTATAACAATGGTGATAGACTATAGCCTCAACATGAAAGGGATATTCTGGAAAAGGTTCTCATTCACCATCCAGGAACTGAAGGAAATATGGGATGTGGTTTTCATTTCATTACGGAAGATGGGATGTGGTGTTCATTTCATAATAGTGGGGATATCACATTATTAGAATTCTAGAGTGCATTCCTATGGTTCTAGGTCTTTCATTTATTTAGAGTGTAGAGAAAGAATTTATAAAATCTGAAACAGACGCAAAGTTTCTATTATTATCTTCTTGGGCATAGAAAATATTCCAGAAGTAAGGCATTGGATCAAAAATTTTACAAGGACTAAAGGCTGAAGTTTGAAATGTAGATATTCAATGAAGTATCACCTGTTGATGTCAGTTTTATAAGTTATGTATCTGCATTAGCACCAACAATTGTTCTAGTTCTATGGAAGATATTCCTAAAGAATGGGACATATGGCAAGCTTCCATATCAACATAATTGGTGGAGGGTGGAATACCAACTAATTCCCTTGTTTCTTGGAAGTGGGGCATCAAATAACTCGAGGTGTCCAGCCACTCTAAGCCATCTCACCTTCTTTCTATTTTTATAATGCAGTTATGCAAGAAGAGCCTAGGAATCATCATTTGAGAAAGGATAAAAGGCATCTCTAAGTACTTTGATGCAGTTGGTAATTTCTGCAGTTGAAGGCTAAGAATTTTTGGGAGCCCTATGGGGGCCTATGTTAATTTTCTAAAGATCATGGGATTTACTTGTTGGATTCATCAATCTCTTGCAGACCTTGTTCCTCTCTAATTTCTGTATTTTCCGTCTTAATTTTCATAACTCTTTCTTCTTGTTTATTGTTAAATATTTTAGGCATATTCACGCATTTCCACAATCTCATAAAGACAATCTCTACCAATTGAGTGACATGCACCTGCTTATGTGATCATTGAGTGTTAAGACAAATGTTTTCCTTTAAATTTCTTCTGCATCTTCCATCCAATCAATATTATGTGAATTCAATGTGGGATAAAGGTAGGCCAATGGTAAAGGTCCTGGTCTGAGGATTTGAATGTAATGGCTTGTTTTCGTCTTATTCCCCCATCTCATTTAATCTATCAATCATAGAAATCTAGAAATTAAAGATTATAGATTAATGTTTCTACTAGCAGTGACAATGGGTAGTCAACACTTAAATTATTCAAGAGTTACCCTCTAGCCCAAGAGCCAATTTGAGGCCTAAAGCGGGGAGGCTTTTCAAAGCCTCCATAAATTTCCTTGGCACTGATCCATAGCCAGGAACAACCTGAGGAAAAACTAAACACAAGCTGTCTATTTGAATATTTTTTTTTATTACTATGTAAACACCTCCTAACATAGTCTTACTCTCGTTTCCTAGTGGAAGAGAAAAATAAGTGCCTTTACAGGAGCAACAAAGTTTTATGCACATCAAAATGCCTTCGATAAGTGTTGTCATTTCTTGAGTGCTTCAACCAACACATAAAATTCCTTATCATAAGTGTTTCCTTATCATAAGTGTTTTAGTTGAGGATGGCTTGGAACAAGGTCTATGGATGATATGCCACTAGATGTCATCCCTGATTAAAAACAAAACATATGGCTCATTGTGAAACATTTGCAACAATTTCAAAAGGTATTGCGAGTCAAGAAGGGCAAGCATTGATGCATGGAAAAGAGCTTCTTTCAAATTTTTAAATGCTCATTATGTGTGTAACATACCCACTACGGAATTCAAAATTTTTCAGACTTTTTCTTCTTTTCTCCGAGGAATGGAATTCCCTAAATCCCTGCGGGGCCTGATATAGACCCTGCCATCCATGATCCGTACTCATATGATCGGTAGCTATGACCACAGGCCTTATTGGAGAGGTGCTCGTCGACTTTCGTGATTCGAAAAATCATGAGGCATGTAATTCCCTTTCTCTCTTGTCTTTTGAAGGGCCGAAACCCGAAATGGATCTAACCACTTAAGGAGATTAACAACAACCCATGTTAAGTCCAGGTAATCTACCCTTAAGGATTTCGCATACCAGACTTTTGGGAGGTGCGATGGCAGGAGGTCTCACACTTGGGTCTCCCGAGAGCCGGAACTCCGAATTCTGCATATCCTATATATAGGATTTCACTCATCTTTCTCATCTTTTTTCGGAATTTCACTCATTTGGATTTTTCATGGAATAAAACGTCAAGGGGTTCATTCCCTTTGGTACTCTGGGAGATAAAACATCGAAGTACCAGATTTATGCGCACTAGGTCCTCTCGGGGTTTCGCATATCAGGATTTCGGGATGTGCAAGGACAGGAGGTCTCATACCCAGATCCTCCGGGAGCCGAAACTCCGAAATACCAAAATCTAAACTCTGAAGCATCAAGAATTTGCGCACTACACCATATTGGAACTTTCCCCATTGGGACTTCACATCTAGTAGGTACATGGAACAAAACTGTCCTTTGGGGTCTTGGGTACCGAAATGCCCAAAACACCCAAGGCTATACGTACTCAGCCATTTCGGCATTTCTCCTATTGGGATTTTGGGGCTGGCGCATACAGGGAAAACTTACCCTTGTGTCTTCCAGGTACCGAAATGTCAATCCAATTCACACTATGCCTTATCGGGATTTTGCAAGTCGGAACTTCATGATACAAGAGGATGAAGAGTCACATTCTTCAATTTCCTGAGTACCAAAAAGCCGATACGCCCACTTGTCTTACCCTCAACCAAAATTTGGGGTTCCGTGGATTGGATATTTGCGAGGTGCGCAGACAGGAGGTCTCACATCTAGATCTTCCGGGAGTCGAAACTCCAAAATACCAACTCTTAACCTGTGTATCTATTTAGGGATTTCACCCATCGGAATTTCACGGGTCAGGGATTCGAGACTTGCTATTACAAGGAACTACTCCCTTGGGTATTTTGGGTTCCGAAACACCAAAAAGTCCTAACTCATCCACACGCCATCATTTCGGGTTTTCGTGAATCGGGGTTTCGGGTCTTGCGAGTATAGGAGAACTTGCACTTAGGTACCCCGAGTGCTGAAACTCTGAAAACTCATAACTTACCCACATGCTAGCATTTTGGGATTTCATATGTCAAGATTTCACGAGTCATGAGGACAAGGGTTCTTACCCTCTGATCTCCCGGGTGCCGAAAAGATGAAATGCTTACCAGTTGCCATGTGTACTCTACAGCTAGACGGTCCAGGTACTCCCATGGGTCTTGGAATCGACAGTCCTGATTTCCTTGCTACTTACGAAGGTTAAAAAGGGGTCAAGGCATTAACGCCTGCGTTCCTTCATTCAATTTATTGGTCGTAACCGACCTTAGATCCTCTGAAAGGATCTCATTCGTGCATTTAGCAAGAGGAAGGGTATCCTAGGTACCGAACTACCGAAAGGTCCTTAATTCATCCACACGCTGTCATTTCAGGATTTCTCGGGTCGGGGTTTCAGGACTCGCGAGTACAAGAGGACTTGCACCTAGATACCCCAGGTGCCAAAACGCCGAAATGTCCTAAGTCTAAGAGGACCATTCTCTCTATCGTGCAGGGTTTTTCAGACTTACGCCATAAAATCCTCCAGCAGATTCTTGGGTAAACTTTAAAAAGGGTGTCCTTGTGGGAAGATCTGTCCAAGGAATTACTTGAGATAAAATAAGGGAGCAGATTTCTCGAGAACAGACTTGAATACTGAATCCGTTCAAAATATACATATGTACAAATATATACGTAAGTCATATATGGTCTTTCCAATATAAGCATGCAGCCACCATTTCTGATCAAACACCATACAGACAGTCTTATAAAGAAATCATTCATAATCTCACAAACCATGAGCATACATGTCATAATATTTAAATTCAAGATACAAGATATAACACTTATCAAAAAACACCAGGTGTGATGCAACTGATGAGAGGGGTGCTCGTTTCCACCCAACCGTAGGCTCAGCAACTCCGAATGGATTTACCACTAGCCACCCTCGAGCTAGACCACGATGCTTGAGACTCTCTGTCTCAATTCTTCAGCGATTGAGAACAAAGGTTACTCTCCTTCTTCTCTGCTATCGCTCACTCTGTATTTTGTTCTAGAGTTTTTCTGATCTCTTTTCTGCGATCCCCCCTCACGTCCCCCTTTCCACACCTTTTACCTACCTTTTCTTTTCTGGTGAGGTTACATGTGGCACGAATTTCCCTACGGTGGTCAGGTTTGAGGCCTCCATGGATGGGCGGTTCACTCCCATCCCTCATTAACTCATGAAGAGCCTCTTCACCTACCATCCTAGCGAGTAATTCATTTTGGGGCTAGTGAGCCGCTCTTGGTTCTCTGGGCCAGTGAAGACCAAATACGATATTGGTTTCGGTGGAAGTTAACGCCACCATTCCAGGTGCCTTCCACCACCTTTCTTCAGCCATCATGGTCTCTTTTTCAGCACATCCCCCTCTCAGTAG
>ML780424.1:220717-236933 GCA_009831015.1 Picea engelmannii | reverse complement strand
GGGACTCAAGTCATATATAAATATTTTAAGGATATTGTCCATGAACATGGACTCAAATCACCACATAGGACCTCTAAAAAGGATATTTGATATCAAAATGGGATATGGGTGCCTATAGTAGTTTTTTCATACCAAGGATGGATGTTGGTGTCTTGACCATGGTAAAGTAGTGAAAATAAGAGACATATCAACTAAATGAATATTTGAGGGATCATGGGATAAAATGGGGTCTTAAACCATTACATGCATCCTTTAAAGGGGATATTTAGCCACCAAGTGGGATACATATGCAATTAGGAGAATGTTTTGACCAAGGATGGGATTCAAGACCTTATCAATGTTAGGATAAAGACACATTAGACCAACTTTATACTGAATAACTCCTAAGTGTCGAAATATCCTAACATACCCCCTTAAGAACAACCTAGGATATGTTTGAAGGATTTACAAACGTGACACAATAGGAGAAAGAAGGAGGCATTAGAGCATATCCCCCCTTAATCACAACTTATTAAACACCTAACATAGATCAAAGTTTGGAAAACTTCACTTTTGTAAGAGACTTTGTGAAAATGTCACTTCTATAATGATTAAAGGATTAAACTATGATAAGATATGAGGTTTTACAATAAGAAATTTAAGTCTTAATCTATTATTCTATTTATTTACTGTGCAAGGAGAAGGTAAAGATTCTTACAAATAGGCCATTCATAATTTTGATTGGTTTGGACACTGACAACATTGTCATCACTCATAATGATAGTACAAAATCCATAGGTGGGACATACAACCATGAACCCTAGAAATATTCTTTAGGCACTAGTGATTGTCCTTGGATCATGGTTAAGTCCTTGATATCCATACCTAGTGTTCCAAACCTCTTAATAACATCCATATTATATTTTGGTGTAAATATTCCATTTATAGGGGTTGGTGTAAATATTCCATTTATGCAAAATTACTATTACTCCCAGTACTGGAAGAGAGTTCCTTATCTATCGCAAGATGAATAAGATTCTTGTAATGCTTTGTGTTGAGAAGGTTAGGTAAGAATGTGAGTAGAAAGGTTGGGATGAGAAATATAGAATCCTATTGCTTGGTTTTTTCACCATGGTGGCCTCATAGCCTAGGTTGGTGGTGCTATCTACACTAGATGGTTGTGGTTCAATGGACATTTTCTCTTACATGACCAATCTCTTGGACCAATTTTTGTTAAAATATAAGTCTCATTTTTTTGTTTATGAATATGCAAAATTACTATTACTCCCAGTTATAAACAAATTATGTGTTATGCATGCTATGTGTCATTTTTTTTCCGGTTTTGAATTTAAGTATACAAGGAAATGAAGGAAAATTTCATGATGCAAGAGACGAAAATGATTTATACCTTTTCATAAATGTGTTTTGGATCGTGGAGGTGACCAGCCTTCAAACCTGCATTTTTCAAAGACATTAAAAGGTTAAATGACTGAATAATAGCTAAACATCTATGAGGAAATAACCATGTACACACTAAGGGAGTTTTAGCCTTTGGAATACAATGTGCAAGAAGATTAGATATGGAGTCTACCGAATATAATATCATCCCATGCTTGAGCACCCCATGCATAATCAAAATCAATATTAACCATATGTATCTAGTGCATCATATTTTAGGAATTCATACTTTGTTGTAGTCATCTTACATCAGCATGGAAATATCATGTCAATGTTGGAGAATCGATGTATGCAGTTTCAAGTGCCTTGGTGGTTCTCAACTATCACCAAGTTAGCAAAACCATTTTTATCTTACCAACTATTATCCACAAGGAAGATTGTATTGAAAATATAAGGATAAGAACCCAGAAGAACTCCATCCTCAGTCACTAGGTTTCTTGCAGGCACCTGCAACTCGTTCAAGAAAATCATTTCTATATTTAGTTATTTAACTACTAGGGAAATATTTCCATGTTACCAGAAAACCTATTCCGTTGGATACTGGAAAACTGGATTATTTTTTCACTAATTTGCAATCAACAACTCTCATGAAAGATGTAGTAGTCATTCACCTAGCCAATGAATTTGAATGGCAATTTAATGGATAGGATTGGAGCACTTCCTATTGCTTTAGATATTAGAAGGGAGTATAGATTAGTATGTATCCTCTGCAAACCTTTAAGACCAAACAGAAACTTGGGGAATCACCATGGAAATTTCATATGTATGGAAAACATACGCACTAAATGACCTAGAGCCAAACAGGCTCATGGGACTCCTATATATCTAGCAAATTTGAGCAAGGAAGATGGAGCTAACAAAGGTGAAGGTTTTCACCAGGCTTGTTAGCCACAGGACCTTTGCAAATAATTTTGAACCAGAATCATTTTGGGCAAGAATCCCCAGAAACTAACAGAGGTAGTGGTTGTAAAGAAACCATCTGACTCTGCATGTAAATATGAAATCAATCTTCATGTATGAATCAAGCCTGGCACAATAGCTCAGAGGCAACAAATATAGGAGTTGTAATCATAGAAATTAATCCTCGCCTCAAACAATAACAAGAAAAGGGTTTTCAGGTAGAAGACAATGATGATGATGGATGAGGGTAAAGGTTAATCACCTAAGGCCATTGTTTAGAAAAAATGGCCCTAATGATTGAGACTAAGAAATAAATAAACTATATTAATGTCCACAATATACCAGTAGCACCAAGACAAGCTACACAAAATTAAGTAAGAACTATAGCTTATAGTTTCTTGCTTTTCATCGATTTGGTCACATGTAATTAAGCTTTCCCAAAATGAAACCTTGATTATTACTCGAATACTAGTTCCTTGCTAAATACAATTTCAATTCCCAATGATCATATTTCCCCCTTCCCACCTATAAATAGGAATATAGAAAAATGGAATTTCTATGGACCACTCCCCCTCCAAATTCTTCCTTACTACCATCTTAATATTTCAGTGCAATATTTTCCACGGATCAGATAGTGGGACATTTTTCTTCCTACACAAATCCAATAAGGTTATTACCCTCCTATGCAGAAATGCCTTCATATACCTCTTTGTTCTGGATTTAACATTGTAGAAAAGGGATGCCTTCTTCATAAAATAAAGTTTAAGAACTTTGTTATCAAAGGTTGACATATCCACAAACTATGATAACTGGATGCATAGAATGAAAACGTCTTGTATGTTATTGCCATCTTCACCTCTAGATCAGATATAGGATCTAAAATTTATTTTGGGACTCTAAAGTGGACTGGAAATCACTAAGATATCTTCTTAAACATAAAACACCATATCCATGACACAATGAAAATAATGGTAATGCTCTTTGTCATGTGAGACACAATGAAACATGTCACAAGACTTTCAAAGTTGCATATATCATGTCACAAGATTTTGGAAGTTACATCATTAAGAGAAGATGAAATTATCATTAAGTGTATAACAAAATTACATTCACAGATATGTACAAGCCATAGAAATAGCCTTGTGTATATTATCAGCTATATAATGTACATCTAACTGTCTTATAAAATTATTACATGACATCATGAATTTCTTTTAGTCTTCTTTTTTTCTTTCCAGTTCTTAAGCAAATCATCAATGTCCATGTCTTCGTTTACTGGGTGCTCTTCAGTAGATGATGTTGTTTCAGTCCTTTCACATTGAGTACGTCTGGTCTCATACCCACAGTGTGGATGCTATTCTGAGAGGCCATCACCTAAAAAAATAAAAAATATTAAATTTATATGGCCAATTTTTAAATATCATTGAACTAGTTCATTAATATTAAAAAAAAACTCTACAATGTAATTATTTACCCGGTCCTCTAGTCGGCACCGTTGGAATGGCTGCTGGCCTATTCACCTGATCTTCAGGTCGAGGATGATCATCTATGAAATTCTCTTCCATTGAAATGTCAAAATTTATAAGTAAAAAATTATTAAGTATATGATTAAAATATAGACATTTTACCATTGTGGGCCTCATTCACAGGAACATATTGGGACTACACCTCACTCGGATGGGGTTGCTGGGGAGCACCATGATCTTCTGGCTGTGTTTCACTATCAACGCTCTGTTTTTCAGTACTAATGGTAGGGTTGATAGTGTTTCTCCCCTAATTAAAACAAAGTAACACATTAAATTATGGACAATATCAAACATTTACTTATTTTATAAGTAACAAAAGGTTAATGTGGACTAATTTTTATTTACCTTATCCAACAAATTGGATCTTGGGGTCTGCCCCATGCTTTTCCTATGATCAACCATGGCTTTATAACCGTACTTGTAACCAAGTTAGAGGTCTTCATCCGTGTTTTAAGTTCTGAAGTCATCACCCTGCATTGCATAAAGGTATGGTTTTTTAATGTTTTTGGCTACAATTACCTTAAAGTTGTAAGGTGATACAAATAATATTCTTAATATGTTTGGGTACTTACAATTCGTGACTATAACCTCAAGTAGCTACCCTAGCCTAGCTTGTGTTGGCCATGTTTGGAAATCCTTACTTTGGTTGCCTTCAAAGTGTCAAGCAACCTATAGGACTTAGGCCTTCCATCAATATAGATAGTCGCTCCCTTATTTTTATCCTTGTTCATTAGTTGTATATAATTTGCGGTGAGTGCATATCTTCGCATACTTCACATGTACCAGACCAACCGCATCCAATTTTTATAATTGTAACACAGTCTGACATAGTCCATCAATTCAGTTACTGTATTGTATTTTACAATTATTCCATCCATGGAAAATAGCCTCATGCCATGCAGGGAGGATGGTGCAATGCGATATGTCCTATTGTTGACAATGAAGTCAACATTTATAGGAGGTAGTTCCTTAGGTACCCATTGCTTCACCAAATTCTTATACATAAGTGGAACATCTATGTCTCCTATGCTCTCATCATCATAAGAGCATGATCCTCCTTCAGCAAGAAAAAATTTCATGCATCTACAAAATTTTATTCTGACTTTTTCACCTCTAGTCCTTGTTTTCTTATCATATCTACTAGATGTATTTGCATTTCCAGCCTCTATTTGTCCTAAGATTTTCTCACTCGATGAAGAAATATCTGACAGGTACATGCTTGGTTGTACCTTCAGTTGCATGTGCATGTGTTGTTAGTTAGTAGTCCATCATCATATTCACAGTTCTAAATAAAAAATTTATATCATATCCATAGGAATTGAGCAGATTTGTCATTTCAAATATTTCCAATGCAAGAAATTTCTTAGAAACATGGTACCTAGACTTAAGCCTAATGCATAATATTTTAGTTTTGTATGCCTTGGTGGGCCTGGGGTTCCATGGCTCAAGTTCGTTAGACATTTGACACTTGCTAGAAGCATATTGCATCAGATTTTTGTCTACATGAGGAATACAACCACATCCACTCTCATGTTTCTCCATGGTAGGATGCATCAAGTCCACAAAGGTACGAGTCTATGATAGTTGGATATGATGTGGGATAATGATTAAATTTCTAACAAGATCTGTCTCAGGAATCCTTAAACATGGTTGGCTCATTAAACACAAGGTCCAATTAAATTCCACCACATGGAAATGCAACATCAACATGAATGAACTTGGAAAGACTAGTGGTGGCTCTAGAGTGTCCCACATGGGACCACTACACATTTTAAAAGCTAAGTTAGAAGACACCCTTATCAAAAAAATTCCAAGTATTTTGGAGAATTGGACTCAAATAAGATTTCACTAGGCTCTAATAATACTTCAGATCCATAGGAATTGAGCAGATTTGTCATTTCAAATATCTCCAATGCAAGAACTTTCTTAGAAACATGGTACCTATACTTAATCCTAATGCATAATAATTTAGTTTTGGATGCCTTGGTGGGCGTAGGGTTCCATGGCTTAAGTTCGTTAGACACTTGACACTTGCTAGAAGAATATTATATCATATTTTTGCATGCATGAGGAATAGGGAAACCAAGAGAATTTAAGGATACAATGAGTTGTAATGAGAAAGAGTCTAAGATCTCAAAATCTCAATATAATGACACATGGAATAATCATGTACATACAAGGGGATTAAAGAAAATAAGATTGAGAGAACACCAAGTGACCACATTAATACAACCACATCCACTCTCATGTTTCGCCATGGTAGGATGCATCAAGTCCACAAAGGTACGAGTCTATGATAGTTGGATATGATGTGGACTAATGATTAAATGTCTAATGAGATCTGTCTCGAGAATCCTTATAGGATCCATGTCTTGTGTTATAACACCTCCCATATAAGAAGAGCCATGTCTTGTGTACTAACACCTCCCATATAAGAAGAGCTATGCATAATATTTTAGGTTTGGATGCCTTGGTGGGCCTAGAGTTCCATGGCTTAAGTTCGTTAGACACTTAACACTTGCTAGAAGCATATTGCATCAGATTGTTTCCTGCATAATAGTATAACACTAGTATAACACCACAATAACACAGAAATGATATCAAAATAACACCAGAAAGAACACTTTGAATCAGAGAGAAATGTTCACGGGCCTCTTCGAGGGGGCAACCTCTAGTCGAGTAGAGATCTATTACAATAATATCCAAGCTAGGGTTATCATACCCTCGACTCCTATTTATACTAAATATGTTTATCAAAATAACCATCTAGAGGAAGATCCTTCTAGAAGCGGAAGCTTCTATTAGGTCTTCTTACATTCAACTTATTCTACTTTATTGCAAGGCCTTATTAACATTGAACTTTATTACATCCGAATATATTGTTCTACCTACATGCGTGGTTAGGTCCCTAACAGAAAGCATCCTAATTTGTGTGCATCTATGCTTGTAAAACGTGTGGAAGTTGTTGGAAATGATTAATATGCTTATGGGAAGGATGACTGATGGATATATGGATTTTCTATCCCACATTGTGGTTCCTAAATTGTGATTAAGGATCTCCTAGCACTAGATACATGCTATGGTAAATCAATTCCTCTTACACTTCATTCACTTGGTTTATTTGGGGTAAGATATGTTCCTTATTTATTGAATGAGTATGTAGGAGTATTGCGGGATGCATCCCATTCCCAAAATTTAGGAAATGTAGTAGATGATAATGAAAGCACAATGGAAATGATCTCTAAATAGAGGAAGGTCATCTCTTTAGTTGATAAAATTAGGGAAAGTAAGATAAACAATAGGACTAGTATAGTAAAGTTAAGGAATGAGAGGATGGATGTGGAGATATACTAAGTAGGTATAAATGAAAACACCCCACTAGTGTATTGAAAAACAACGTTGATAAGAAATTTTTGGAACCAATAAAATGGGGAAAGAAACCTTGATTTATTGGATGGAAAAACTATGGAAGAGTAAGTAATGGTATGTATTAAAGTTTTATACGATGGAAAGAGGATTTTTAACCTTTTTATTTTTCTTCCTTGATTTAATGAGAAATTCATGAGATGCCTTTGTTTATAGAACCTCTCTATCAAACACTTTCATTTGTACTACTTAGACCAATATTTTTTTGTAGATAAGTCAATTAATGAGCATAACAATACTCTTTTGCAATAGTCTAGTTTTACAACAAATCTAGTTCTGTGGGGGCTTTGTCATGGCTCAATTTGTTGGTGCACATTATGTGGATATCACTAAAAATATCACCTACTTACTTAGGGAAATTATTCATGGTGTAGTAAGAAATTGCATGCATGATTAGGAAACAATTTCTTGGTGTGGGAACCCACTTCTATTATGCTAAACAAGTCACTATTACACAATTTCTTTGTAGTGGTGAAAACACTGTTTATTTATGTTATTGAAGTCTCTATTTTGTAGTATCTTTCACAAATTGGAAGGAATCCTTCTATTACACTAATAGATTCTCTATTCTATAGTCACTTCATGGTGTTGTAAACACTCTTATATTAAGATACACAAGGATCTATCCAATAGTTTTTTTAATGGCCTTAAAGCAACTAGATTTCTGCTATAGAAATCATAGTTCCATAGTAGGGTCATTGTTCTGAAGCTTCCTTCCCTCAACTACACAAATATATTATGTAGTAGCATGAACCCTATAGTAAGGGATTGAAGTAATTTTCCCCTTCTTACACCATTTAATTACCATGAGTGGAAATCAAATATGTTATTTTTTTTAGGAGTAGAGGCCTATTTAGAATCACGATGGGGATTAAATTTGAGCCTATACTAGATGATGAAAATATGAAGTGGTTTAACAAATGTGATGAAGCTTATGGTTTATTATGTCTCTCCATCTCTATTGATCTTATTTTCCACTCACCCAATCAAATATGGACTACTTTGGAAGGATTTTTTGGGAAGCATGATGTGTTAAGAGGACACAACCTGGAGAAGGGGATCAACATATTGAGCCTAGGAAGTTTTGAAACCATCCAATAATTTCTCACCAAGTTAAAATATTGAGGCTACAGTTGAATTTGTGTAGGATTTACAAGGAACATGAATAATTTGTTATGTCCATTCTTGCCAAACTTGGACCCAATTACTCTATTTTCATTTCCACATTCCATGCCACCAAGAATTCTCTTAGAACTGCTTGGAAGATAGAATCCCTTCATGATTTTTCTATTGTGTTGACTAGGGAGAAAGATAAGTTTATACACATGTGTGATTTAAAGAAATCCAAAGCACATTACATTGCTACAAATTGGGGTACTAAGGAGTCCTCGAAATCCTCAAACAATGTTACAAACAAAATCAGAGAAATAAAGATACAAAAAATTACCATTAACAAGGGGAAAAAATTGAGAGCTATCAAAGTTCTAGAGCTAGTTCGCAGTGATCTAATGGGTACATTTCCCTGGGCTTGTTCTCTAGTTAGCTTGGTTGGGATTTGCCTTCCTATAGCATTTGTTTCCTAAAGAAATGTAACATAGGTGTTGAAAAAACCAAGAATTCATGTACAAAGTGTTAGCTATTGAAAATTTAGGGCTTCCAACCAATGGGATTCTACGGGAGTATTGGTCTCTACCACCAATATATTTTACTCACTTACCGATGATTTTGGCGGCATTTCTTGAGCTAGGGCACGTCTGTCACTTGAGCTAGGGCTCCTCTGTCTCCAATGTAGCAACGTCAGCTCTCCTTTGTCTCCAATGTCGTAGCTTCGACTATGCTCTGGATATAATGTGGTGAGGTGAGATAGGGTATCAACACAAATTTTGATCGATAAATGAATATTGGAGTGAGGTTATATGACGAGGCGATCAAAATGCATCGGTGATCATGAGGTGAGGCCACGGGCGCGAGAGTTAACAATGGATTGGTTTTTTTTTTAATTTTGGATATATATATTATATATAATATATAATTTATATTATATAATACAACATTATACAAAAATGTAATTAATGTTAATTATACAACTATACAATTATACAACAATGTTATTATGTTAATTAATGTTAATTATATAATTATATCTCCAATGCCTAAATATAAAATAACAATCAATATTATCATGGTGATATGTACAATCCATACCCTCACAAGGGTACTCCTCAATGTGGATAAGTAGATGCTCCAAATAAACAAGTAAATCTATGGTGAATATGTTAACCACAATGTCACCACCTCCATGACTCATCAAATCTCCCTAYCACTACATCCTAGGCTCCTAYGTCCCTCCCRATCAAACTAAATGGTGTGATATAAGCATTGTGATTCTCACAAAGAATAAAAAAGTATACCTAAGCCAAGTTTAACCCCACTTTGTCACCAACAAATAATCAACTTCCTCCTTAGAATAATTAGTAACATTTGGGCCCATCCAAAATGTGTTCCCTCTAGAACTCTCTCCCCCATCAACATATGGTCACCCAAGACAACATGTGGGCCATAAGATCCCAATATTTTCACTACCATGGTCACCATAGATCACATCTCCTTATATTAGATCACACCAATAGGGATGGCACCATCAACCTTTTTCATCCCTCACTCACAGTGAGCCTTGACCAATTCCTTCAAGGTCCTACCCCCTCCTATTTGGGGCCAACTATATCCCACCTCATCACGAAAGGGAAAACCAATCATGAAATATAAGTACAGTAGTGCCAACTCTAGACATTTTCCCTAAATCTCAAAACACTCCTCATCAAGATCCCAAAACATGGTGATCCTCCTTAATAACACCTCATTATCACACATAAATGGGTTTTGAACTAGCTTCAATAACCCATACCATGCAAGATGCCTCCCCACTTCTGGTTTCCCAACCACATGATTCCATAGATCCTTAAAATCGGTCTCCCTCTAGTGAATAGGCTCATTTACCAATCAAAATCAAAGGTAAAAACCACCATCAGTACTACACATATAATAATTTATTCTTGTGCCATCTATGCATAATTTTTCCTCATAGGTGTGCACATTGCACAATTCTCCATCCAACATTTGCACAGTGTCCTTGCATGGGGGTATTTACCTTCACACTACACAATGCACACCTATCACTTGAATAGTTGCATGTCATGTCACTATTTGCATGGTAAATTTATGTAGTTAGCTAGTTGACCCCTTGAACGACACGGGAAACTAATGATGGAATAGTTGTGCACCTGCATTATTGTTTCCTCTAACCCTATATGACCTTACATAAACCCTAATGGTATTTTATAAGGGTCATACAAGCCTAAATCTAGGAAAATGAATGGACAAAACTAAAGAGGAGGCCGATACCCTCTTACCTGGTGATCACTAAATTTAATTCTAAAAGTCGAGTTGGCCACACTAAGCTCTGAAAAATATAGGGCACCGATAGATCCATGAAACCAAAAATGCACAAATGATTTTCAAATTTCATTCCAATCCCTAGTAATAATTTAACCCTAATTTTTCACTTTTCTCTTATGGGTGCTCACAATATTTTGGTTTAGTGATGTCTCCACCATTGAATTCGTTGTCCCAAAAACTTCAACATGTTGCCATTTATTTCTTGTGATTAAGTACTTCGTTTCAAATCCATTTTTCCATCAAGTTCTTTTTGTTATACTAAGATATCACTTTTTTGTGTTTTCTTCACCATTAATTTTATTTTCGTAATCACTTATATGTTGTGGTATTGGTTTCATGTGTGAAAGTGATTCACCTAGTACCCATTATTTTGTTTTCTACTTTTATTTCTTCATTAGGATCATGGCCACACTTTTAAGTATACTTATTCAAACTATCATATATATATAACAATCCCCATGTATATGTTGCATTTTATTTGTATTTTCTTCCATTCTCTAAATATGTCATTAGGACCTGCTCTACTCAAGAAAGGAGTTTATTCCATCCATATTGCATTTCTCCCTTGCTCAGTGGTAGTATGCCACCTACATGGGTTTCCCAAAGTGAGCACCCTACTGCATGTTGGAATCCATTCCATTGTTTCCCCATTAGGATTAGGAGTTCATATAGTCTACATCTCACAGAGATCCTTATGCTTCCTTATCATTTTGTTGGTTTTTTCTAAGGAATCACAAGTGATTTATATCAAATTGGTATATGATATGGTGTGATTCATCACATGTCATTTCCCCTTCACCTCATCCATACCTTGAATACCATTTTTATGTTATACCTCCATTCAATATTCCCCCAAGGATATTTCCATTAGTGGCCCACCAATGGTCACAACTTTCATTTACCATCATTTAGTAGGGTAGGCTTAATGGTTTTGGAGTTCAAGTAAGTTAGTAGATCAAGAGTTAGTGGGTTAAGGGCCATTAGGTATTAATGGGTTTAGAGGTTGTGGGTTAGTAGGTTAAGAGTTGTTAAAGGTTATTAGGTTATGTAATCTAGTTTATTAACATAAAATAATAATTGACATTTAAAAAACTAATATTTGTTAAAAACTTTAATCAAAGGTTTTATTTGTTTAGTTATTTTAAGTTATTATGGAGAACCATGTGACCAAAAGGAGATCTTGATGGAAAATGAGGCATGTTAGGCATGTTTTGGGTCTCTACTTATGATGCCAAAATGCTCATACTAGTTTTTTAATATGTTGTCTCATTTGGGATGCTATCAAAGTTGCTTGTTACATATATGTTAAAGTAGTAGGTAATATGACAATATCTCTTTTAATGTTATAATAAACATAATAATATATTATTTTAGATGTTAGTGTGATGTAAATACATTCCTAGTTATGGGTGAAACAATGTCTGTAATTAATAATGAGCATTAAACAAAATAAAAATCATTTCAACAAGACATTGTGTCAGAAATTTTTCTTAGTTGTTTCTTTGGTAATATTTCCTTTCAAATATTGTAATGATTATCCAAGTTTAGATTCCATAAAAAAAAAACACACAAATCTATTATGATGGATGGGACAGGACTTGTAACCAACATTGTGATGACTAAACCCGTACCATTGATATTGGTGGACTAAAGGGATTAGCTTGCAAATGGGACATTGTTGATTGTGGCCTAATATTTTTGGTATCCTCCATTGATCATAATTAAACAACTTATATCTTTCATGAAAACCAATTGTGATATTTTTATAATCTGAACTTTGTTTCTTTGGTACGAGGTGTTATGAAGTTTCTGGGGTTTTGTTTTGTTGGTTAGAAGTGTCATTCTCTTACCATGCTTTATATCATTAATTTCTTGAGGTGCAAGCTAAGTATAAGTTTTATAGGTGTTATAAGTTTTAGGGATTAGGAGTTGTAGTGGTTATGTCTTATATTATGGGTTATAATGTACCATGGAAGTGGTTATTTTTGTTGGGATTCATATGGGTTAGGAATGAGATGGGTTATAGGGTTATGGATCAAAGGGTATAGGAATCCACTGTTATTTTAGTTAGATGCAATAGAAGGTGTAAGGATTAGAGATTATATGTCTTTATAGATACCAAGGGTTCTATTAGTTGTTAATGGGATATGGGTTATTGAGATTATAGATGGTAGGGGATAGGGAGTGTTAGTATCCTATAATGATAGGAGACCTAATGATTCAGATATGATTGGTGAGTCTCATGATGGAGTTCCTGGTTTGTTGGTCTTGTTGTCTCTTGAAATAATTTTTCCCAAATTATGGTCATTAGGTGATAGGATGGATCATTAGATGCAAGATTTTTGAGTTAAATGTCTTTAAGATGAGATATAGACTTATATTTTCAAAAAGTGATGAGTTTGTACTTTTATTAGAAAAAACTCTAAAATTTCACTTTCGGCAGCTAAGGGTTATTTTTCAAATCATTCTAAGCTGCTGAAAGATGTCACTTTCGGTAGCTAAAACATCATGTGCGAGGTTCTCTAAGTTTCCGAAAGCATAGAGTCAGTTAACGGCCAGACTGTCCCTTTAGACTCTCAAACCGCCAACAGTACACAACATCATCATCTCAAGTGTTGTTGAAATTGACTGAAGTGAATCATGATACAATCTGGGAAAGTGATTATTTGTCTGATATGATTATTTGGTGAGATCTATTTAACCCTAAGATAATAAATCCAATCACGATAAGCTCGTATAATTCATTTTACCTGATCTATCACATGGTGTCTGTCCTGATAGAATGATGAAGTCATCATTATGATATGATTTTCATTCTATAATTAAGGGTTTGTTAAAAAAAATTGTCATCCAAATCTATCCCCCATATTACACATCATTCCTCTATTTTAGTTTCGTTTTTTCCCTCTATCAACGCCACTGTGTCTACCCAAACCCGATTTTTTCAAGTATTGATTTTTTTTTTGCAGATGAAGAAGGGATGAGCTCAATGACATAACATATCAGGAATCTCACCCTCAGATTTGCCAGATGTTCAAGGATGCATGCTGCTATAGGTTTTGTGAAAAATTCCAAGGGTTTCATCAAGGTGTGGTTGAGGCGTTTGCATTGACCTTTGATGCAGCCAAGGCCAGAGTTGGAACAATTGAGGTACAGGTTGATGAAGAAATCGTTGCAGCAACAACAGAGATGCCTAGGACTGGTGAAAGATGGTTCAAGTCAACCACTACCAAAGACATTGAGTTCAAGTCTTATCTCAAGACTGAACACAAATGTATTACTTTGAAGAAAGACATCCCTAGATCCTACTTGGAAGAAAAGTGGAAACACTTGCTCAAAGCCATCCAGGTATACATAACATGTGAAGGCAGATATGGTAGAGTAATGTTCTACCATTTCAAGCTCATGAACCATTTCACAGGTAGATGTCCTTTGAATCTTCCCTTCTACCTTCACAAAAGATTAACAAAAATGACACACCAAGTCCAGGCCATACCTAGAAAGGTGCAGGGTAGACTTTCTCATCACAGTCTTATCAAACTCATAATGCTTCAAGAATTGTAGAAGAGGGATAAGAGTTGGGAGTATCTTCTTTTCTGGGGTGAATTTGAACCAGAACCCCAGCCCAAAGACAAAAAGAAAATTTAGTGCACTAAGTATTCAACACCACGGAGTAGTAAAAGGAAAAGAAGAGCCATTTCCCCAGTAATTGCAGAGGAGCCAACTTCTTCTTCCAAGTCCAATAAAGCCAAAAAGATGCTTGATTTCAACCAAGCAACAGAAGGGAAAACTAGTGCCTCTGGTAAAAATGTTTGGAATCTTCCTTATTCAGATTCAGAGGATTTAGAGTCAGTAGAAGGAGAGGTTCCTAAGAAAGATTATTTTGAAGAAGCACCTCTTTCACCAGAGTTTCCAGACCTGGAGATTCGTGAAGCATCAACAAGTAAAGGAAAGAAGTCAGCATCAAAGATTGAAAATCTTAAAAAATAAATATCAAAGATGAAGTTGCTTGAGAGGGTCATTAAATCCCAAAACCAGACTATAAGAAACACATCAGATGAGGTAAGATATTGTTATGAAAGGTTAGCTAAAATGCATGTAAAGGAACAAAAAAGGAATAAGAAATTGCTCAAGGAGAATCATAGGTTGCTTAAAATGGTTAGAGGTTTAAGGATCAAACTAAGGCTTAAAAATCCTAAGCCAAGAACACATCCTAATTTAAAATCTCTAGAAGAAGTTGTTGAGAACCTAAATAAAGATCCTAAAGTGTAGGTAGATCAAAGAAAATCCATTTTTGTAGTTTTGAAAGGTTGTGGAAAACTCAGGATTTTTGGCAGCTTATTCATTTCCCTCAAAGCATTGTTAGCTGCTGAAAGCTCTGTTTTCGGCAGCTAATCCTACTTTGTTTTTCACCTGTAAGCCACCGAAAACGTAGAAACTGGTAGAATGCTCATCTTTTACTCAGATCAAAGATTTTTGTTTCCAAATCGTTTGGGAGGGGTTCGAAATGAAAGATAAAGATTAAAAATATACAAATCATCATCCATTTCCATTTTTTGAGGCAGATACTAAGGCAAGAAGGTTAAGTGGATTTTCAATTTTTGGTCAAAGAAAAAGCTGCCTATTTGTCTTGGTTATTAATTTATCATCATCTTTACCTTTGACTCCATTTTTCCCAATGATCCTTTTCCATGTCTCAACCAAAACAATTCAAAATCCATAAACAAACCCATGCTCTGCATAACTAGCCTAATATCTTATTCCCAAAAAAGCTATATTAGACAGAGAGATCCCTCTCTGAGTCTTGGAGGGCTAGATCCAAGACTCGAAGTGGTTTTGATGTTGCCTCTGTGACTGCCTCCATATCCTTGGGAAAATTACAGAGTGCTAACAAGGAGGTTATATTAGGTTTTATAAGCTTAAGACTCTAGTGGTCCTGAAATTTTAAATTTTGTTGAAGACCTTGATTACATATATAGCATCCAACAAAAAACCCATCTGGTCAAAAGAAGTGTTACCATTTCTAGGTTTATGAGGATGACCATGTTGAAATCTATAGGTGAAGAATCCAAAAAAAATCTTTGGAAAGATAAATACATTTAATACATGAGAAGGAATAAATCACCAGAGATTTTACAACCCAATGATTCTGAGCCAGAAAGAAAACCATGGAGTAGGCCACCTCTACCTTTGAATACTAGTCTAGTGACTTCATTGCCATCTAACAAGAGTACCACTAGTGATAGTATGAAACTAAATGTCAATGTAGTCAATGTTTTAGCTAAGATAGCAGTTCTAGTTCCTCTTTCAAATCTAATCTAGATTATGTCACAAATGGACAAGGTGAAGAAGTATCTTAATCTAGAAGCAACAAAAGACCAACCCTTAATTTTGAAATCCATTCATCAAGATAGGAAAAACATGAGTCATGCACCTTTCTTCATAACCTTGGTACTAAATGAAATTATTCT
>ML780424.1:202183-220149 GCA_009831015.1 Picea engelmannii | reverse complement strand
TAGAGAGAAAAATTGTGTTGTTGACACACTAGTATGAAATATATATCTACTTTTGATCAAGCCCTAGGATGATCAAAATATGAAATAACACTACTCTAGATTAAAAGACGAACATTGAACATCTCAATTTGATACTTTGCAAGATAGCTGGACCTTCAGGCAAATACAAATATGAAACTTGGAATCATTAAAATATCTACTAGAACATATGAAAAATAGGGTTTATGGTTTCCATGATGAATTGATGATGGAATAAAGTGGGTGTTTCAGTCAAATTTGAGTCCAGAAACCCTCCCATATCATTACGGCATGTGAATAGTCTATCCATGACAAATTTCAGTGCTTACAGAAACTATTTGAAAAAAATTCAACATTAGCCCCATTCGCAGTTCCATGTTGTCGGTGTCTAGTCCTTGTGCAATTTTCGTTCCTCCTTCATCATTCCTCATTCATTGTTACTCATTCCTCATTCATTGACCATGGTGTAATCCCTAAGATCCATTATTTTTGGGAAAAATTACATACTAATTGTTGGCGTTCGGAAGTCACTCCTGGATTGCTAGCAGGATCAGAGCCCGAAGCCCATCAGTTTTATGTCATGATTTGTTTAAAGGGTGATCAAATGGAGGAAAAATCAAAACAACATTGTGTCAACTCAGAAACCAGACCAGGCACGCATGAATGAGTGAGGTCTTGATAAACTCCAAACAGTGAGTCGTAGTAAAAGGGTGAGCAGGTGGAAGACTTACGCAAGAAGGGTGCAAAGGTCTATCACAAACATCCGGTTTGCAACAGACTGAAGAAGAATGCATTCGAACACAAAATCCTTTCACATTCGAATACAAATACCAGAGGGCACAACAACGTCACAATAAATCCTTTATTGTAACAAGATGCTCAACTGTAAATCCTCAAGCGTGAGACGAAAGACAGATGGAAAAAGGAGAACTGTTTGTTATAAACCAAGAAATCTCAAACACAGAGGCATAACCAGGAAACCAGAGTATTTGCTAAAACTTTACAGTCGGGAGCTTATCTCTACCATCGATAGATACAAAAATGGCAAAAATGCCTACATATACTCAAAACAACAACAACAGTGGAACCAAGAAGATGCATTAAAAGCTTTGCGTCTGCATGGCTTCTGACAGTCAACATCTGAAAGATCATGCAACTTATGTCAGACGCAATCTTAATTGCTTGACAGTTCCAACAGCGAATCGACGTGCCTTAAATTCATGGTCGTGCTTTCCCATTAATGTGGGGGCAATATCTAACCACCACCAACTGCATCAATAACTGCTTCTTGGGATTTGAGAACGGCTCGGCCAACTCATCATTTCGGAACGGAAGACTTCTCGCGCTGCCACCTGGAATAACTGAAGAGCTTAAGGGATGGGCCTGGGGGCCAGCGCGGAGGATGAGTGCACGACAGGGATGACGGTGTCGGGTTATAGGGCGTGGAAGGAGCGATGGAGTGAGAGAAGGATGACAGAGGACGATGCATGGCAGTAGACATCAGGTGGAGGAGGAAAATGGGAGGTGACGGGCTTGCCTTCGGGTGAGAGACTGATGTGGAAAGGAAAGGGACGCGTGGCAGGTAATGAGTGGATGGTGGGAAGAAAGGAGAGCCACGCAGACCAAAGAGGAGAGGTGAATGGATGACACACGGCAGCAGGGGAAAGGTAGAAGGAAGAATGAAATGATAGGAGGAGGGCCCCCACTGGTTAAGCACAGGGCAGCTGAGAGGGGCGGGGCTGCACGAGCGCCATTGATCTGGGCGCTATGATCGTGGCCGTCGAGAAGTTGCACATGGGATTATGGACCCCCCCCCCTCTGTTTAAAGGTAGAAAGGCGGGGGGGGTCCGGAATGCTCTTCATCTCCATTGATCCGAGCGCGCTAATCTGAACCGTCAGAGAGTTGCACCCGCGATTCTGGACCCCCCCCCTCCGCTTAAAGGTAGAAAGGCAAGGGGGGTCCGGAATCCAACGCACGTCATTGATCTGGGCGCACGATTCCTGGCCGCTCAAACTTGATTCTCGTTTAACCATGGGCGCATTCGCACCAAAACTTAGGACAGGTGGGTTTTAACCCATTCTTTTGATATCTAATCCCCTTAGCAAGAAATATCGCTAACATTTGGCTCCATGGGGGATAGAGTCGTCCCTGTGATGCTCTAAGAACTCTTTTGTAGACTTAGTGCCTTTGTTGTTGGGCTATGGGGTCATTTATTAGTCCGAAAAACAAAATGAAAACAAAAAGCAATATTTACAAAACAAAACGAAATGAGCCGACTGCGGCTCACATAAAACATTTCTTTAAGAAATGCCCATTGACTGGGCCACTAAAAACTTCATTGCCTTCCAGATCCTACAAGCTGTAAGTATTGTTTGAAAACACTTCAAGGATCTTGAAAGGCCCGAACCAGAGGGCATCAAATTTACTATGTTTTCCCTTTTCCTGCCTGGGTGCATCCCACTTGAGCACCAGATCACCCTGCTCAAACTCTTTCTTCTTATTTTTCCTGTCAAAGGCCTGCTTGATCCGCTGTTGACGATTGTAAGCTCTGTCCAGGATCTGTTCTCTGATCTGTTGCACCTCCACCATCTGATGAATTCTTCTGAGCACATGGTTAGGTTCCCCCTCATAGTCTTGGAGGAGATTTGCCACAGGCAAGGCAAGCTGATTGGGGAAGACGGCCTCAATCCCAAAAACAAGCTGGAAGGGTGAGAGACCCAGGGATTTCTTCGTTGTCACTCGATCGGCCCAAAGTGCGAATTTGAGCTTTGCGTCCCAGGCCCGTTTATTATCCTCTAATAGCTTTTTGATAAGCTTGATTAAGATTTTATTAGAGGACTTTGCCACTCCGTTTCCCTGAGGATAGTAGGGAGTGGAGTGAATCAGTGAAATCCCAAATTGGTCACAAAACTTGATCAGAGGCTCAGACCGAAATGGGGAAGCATTGTCAGTGACAATTTTGCTAGGGCAGCCGAACCTAGCTATGATGTCTTCCAGGAATTTGATGATGACTTTGTGAGAAGTGCTTCTGGTAGGGACAGCTTCTATCCACTTAGTGAAGTAGTTGGTTGCTGTCAAAATCCACCAGTGCTGACCACTTGAGGGAGGATGAATTTCCCCGATGAAGTCCAATCCCCACTGCTGAAAGGGCGTTGAGACCACCACAGGCTTCAATGGCAGGGATTTGAGCTGCTGCTTTCCTGAGAATTTCTGACATTTGATGCAAGCTCTAACTTCCCTGGAAACATCTGGAAATAGGGTGGGCCAGTAGTATCCAGCTCGGAGGATCTTGTGAGCAGTGGTCTTCCAAAAATAATGGCCTCCACAAAGACCACAATGAAAATCATTCATAACCTTCTGGGCCTGCTGTGGGTCCAGACATATTAGTAATATCCCCTGGGAATCCTTCCAATACAAGGCTTGGCCAATGAGACAATACCTGACAGCTTTGAGCTTTAAATCTTTGGCTTTGCCTTTTTCCATCCCATCAGGTGGTCTCAACTCCTGCATGAAATACAAGATATCTTTGTACCAGGGGCATGCTGATAGTGGCACATTGCTTTGGGAACCCCTATCGGATGTATCTGCTTGCTCATTGATAAAACTGATTTCCAAAGCTTTATAATTGGATTCATCCAGGAGCTTGGCCAAACCCTGCCCCTTTATTAGCTTAGTGGGCTTAATTTCCAGGTCGAATTCTAGGATCTTAGCGATCCATTTACTTCTTCTTCCGTCTATGTCGAGCTATATAAGGATGTCCTTCACAGAGGTTGAAGGGACATATGCAATGATCTTCGAGTGTAAGACATAGACCCTGAAAGATTTGAGAGCTTTCACCAAGGCATAATCCTACTTTTCCATGATCTTGTAGCGGAGCTCTACATCTCTCAGCGCCTTGCTAAAAAAGGCAATAGGTTGTTCTTTTCCTTGATCATTTTTCTGCAACAGAACCGATGCTACTGTGTCAAAGGAAGTAAAAGAAAATATCATAAAATCTTTAGAATAATCTGGACTGATCAGCACAGGAGCCTCGGCTAATGCTTTCTTTATTTGGTCAAAATACTTCCTGGGTTCAGCAGTCCATTTTATTTCATGGCCCTTCCTGAGCATGGTTGTGATATGCTTCACCAATTCAGCAAAATTTGAGACAACCCTCCTCAGGAAATTAATCCTTCCCAGAAATGCTTGGACCTCCTTTTTAGACCTGGGAAGTGGCAGGGCTTGGATTGCCTCTACCCTATCAGGATCAATTCTCACTCCCTCTGCTGAGACTATATGGCCTAACAGATTCCCCTCTTGCATAACAAACAATGATTTCTTGGGATTCAGGGAAAGGCCAAACCTGTGGCACTTCAGGAAAACCCTCTTCAAGTGGCAGTGGTGCTCTATATCAGTCTTGGAGAAGACTATTATATCATCTAGGTAAATCACCACAAACTTATCTTTTTCCCCGATGAAGGCTATGTCCATGGCTCGCTGAAATGTTTATCCTGCATTCATCAGCCCAAATGGCATCTTCGCATACATGAACGTGCCCCAAGGAGTGGTGAAGGTTGTCTTTTCTTGATCTTCAGGCATGACTGATATCTGATTATAGCTAGAAAATCCATCAATCATAGATATCCTAGATGCACCAGTGACCCTTTGCAGTATATGTTCCATGTTGGGCAGGGGGTAATTGTCCTTCCTTGAACTCATGTTCAGGTTCCTGAAATCGACACAAAGTCTGATTTCTCTGCTCTTCTTTCTTACTGGGACCAAATTGGCTACCCAGCTAGAGTATCTCAAGGGGACTATGATTCGGGCATCCAGCAGCTTTTTCACTTCCCTCTCCATGACAGGTAGCAGCGTCGAATTTATCTGTCTCGGCTTCTGCTTAAACGGCTTAGCCTCCTCTTTCAGTGGGATTTTGTGCTCAATGACTGACGTGTCATATGTCTTGAGGTCTTCGTAGGTCCATGAAAACACGTCAGCAAACTCCCTCAGCAACTTAGTATATCCAATCCTCTGCTCCTCGGTGAGGCTCTTTGACATCTTGACCAATTTGGGCTCCTCTCGTGTGCCTATGTTGCATTCAGTCGTATCAGCATCATCACCTGAAATCCTGCCCTTCATCGCCACATCGTTCCCATCGAACAATCTTTCTAATGGGATCAGTCCTCTTGGTATATGATTTCTCGGCAGTTGAATAATCTGATGGTCAGCAACATTATTCAGCAACTCCCCAGGGTGGTTGCTGCCATCTGTGTCAGGGTCCTCATCTATGCGTGATGCAGAGAATTTATCAATGGATTGGAGGAATTTCTCGATCTCCTGATCATCTTCGAATACCTTCCAATGTCTGACATTGTCTGGCATAGAGGGTCTGTATCTTATTTCCACCTCTGAGCTGATAGTTGGCCGTGTGGGGGCTTTGAACAAACTAGCTGAGAAGGCTTGAAAGTCGGCCGAAGCATTTTCTTCCCTTGGAATAAAAGAGATGTTAAAATCCAGGAAGAAACTGTCGACAAGGTCCCATACCTCGTTCCTGTAATTCTTGAGGCGAGGGTGCTTGGTCTGATAGACGTTTTTGACCTGCTGGACAATTAATTATGCATCCCCGAAGACAGCCATCTCCCTGATTCCCATTTCTTTTGCAGCCCTTAATCCTAGAACTAGAGCTTCATATTCTGCCACATTGTTGGTGACTTCAAATTCCAGCTTGTATGACAGTGCTATGGTTTTCTGAGAAGGAGATTTGAATACCACTCTGGCACCTGCACCTATACTGGAAGAAGCTCCATCAAAGAACATATTCCAAACAGAGGTGTTTGGAGGAAGTATCCCCTGATTAAGATCGAGCTGCTTTCTGATCTGTAAAGGGGTCTCAGGTTCATCAGTGACCTGCAATAAGCTAGATCCTAGGTCAGTGTCTAAGGCATAGATGGGATGATTAGTGGGGTTTGCTTCATCATTGACAATGTAGGCTAGCTGGGCTTCCCTGTACAATCTCCTATGCTCCCCCCCAAAGACTGGAATGGTGGCATACGTGAGGTCCATTTGCATCATTCCTCCAAGTCTCTTAATCCAGGACCTTGACAACAGCATGCCAAACTTGGGGGGAACATCAGCTACCACTATATCAATGACCATGCTTTTCATGGGCAGCTGAAACAGGGAAACTACCAGGTCCTTGATGACTCCCAAACATTGTACCCTCCTGGAGTCGAAGGAATAGAGGTCATGATAGGCTCTGGTGACTTCTAATCCTATCTCTTCCATGACAGCTTTGGGCATGAGGTTGTGGGAGGCCCCTGAATCCATCAAGCAATTATGCAACACTTTGTCATGTATGTTCAGGGAGGTGTAGAAGGGAGGGGATGAATCATCTCTGTCTTCTACCATGGGACCTAGGACCACTACAGGCCTTTCATCTTGGAGGCTTATGAAGTCTGTGGAAGGGCTAGAGGATTCAGATTTCAACAGGTCGGAGAAGCGCTTTTTTAATTCCCCATGTTTGATTAACTCAGTGAGGGGCACATGGATTCTGATCTTTTGAATTAAATGCTCGAAATTGAAAGAAGATGTAGGCTTTGGAATTTCTTTAATCTCAGGAGCATGATTTTGGATAATAGGGGAGAGAGGTCGGGCCTTCTTACCTCTGTGGTTGTCTGTTGCCTTGTCAGTAGGCTTCTCTGCTCTGGTTTATGACTCAGGAACATCAGGTGCTACTGCCTTCTTATCTGACCTCAGGTTATACCTGCCTCGGCCTCCACCAGCCCTGTCTCCCTTGCTCAGTTCATTTAGCTGACTGTTCATGAGGGATTCCTCATACGCTGACTTAGTTAAGTGGGGGAAAGGAGGAGTGACTTCTACAGAGTGGATTTTAGGCTCAGGATCGTCTGTTTCTCTTTCTTCTTCATCAGCTAAAAAATTGTTCTGGAAGGGAGCCTGAATCCTTTGGTCATCTCGGTCTCTTTCCCTCTCTTTGTGCATAGTTGGAGGAGCAAAATTGTTTGGCCTTCTGAAGCCTCCTCTGTTCTCGGTGTTCTGAGGGCCTTTGTTCATTTTTTTTCTTTCCATCTTTAATATCTCCATCTCTTCTTTCAGAACGTTCAACAGCTGGGTCAGCTCATTTGCTTGAGGATGGGGAAATGATGGGCCAGAGATGTTGGAGCCAGGAACCGAGGCTTCTGACTTTCCTTTTCTTCTATCTGTGTCAGCCTTGCTTCTCAGTCTGTCAGCTGCCAAGATATTAGATTCCACCTCTATAGATGCATCTTCCATCTGAGCTAAAGAGGTGGCTCTCCTTTCTCTTAATACGAGACAGAAATCAGGGTCAAATGCACTAGCATATGAAATTTGAGCAGAGGCTTCTGATGGCTTTATTTCTGTAGGAATCTTGCTGTACATCTTATTGAATCTTTTGGAAAAGTCAGAGACTGACTCTCCTTCCTGCTTCTTCAGGGACCCAAACTCAGTCATGTAATAAATGTAATCTTTCCTATCTCCCCACTGCCTCAGGAAAACATTATCTAGGGCTTCAATACCAGCAATAGATCCAGGGGCCAGTCCCCTGAACCACTTCCTCACCTCACCATCCAAGCTCTGGACAAAGACTCTCATCCAGACATCTTCATTCTCAATATTCAGGTTATCTGCATAACTGTAAAAAGCAGCCAAGTGATCTTCCGCAATTATGTCTCCCTCCCCAGTGAACTTGGGCATATACTTCAAGTAGTCTCCAGCAGGGAGAGGATTCATGGGATGAGGCAGGACCAAAGGAGCATATCTAGCAGGGACTATAGCATCCATTCTGTTCTGAGGGGGATTAGCACCAGCCATAGGGACGTTGAGTGGAGGAGAAATTGGAGGAGATGGAGTGTGAACGGGTGAGGTAGGAAACGGGGTCCTCACGGGAGAGGACGAGGAAAACAGAGAAAAGTCTAAAGGGCCCGAATGTGCAGGTGCTTTTCTCTGTGCAGCAGAAGTAATCAAAGGAGGAGTAGTGAAACCTCCTGAGGGGGGAGTGACAAGGATCTCTCCCTCTGATACTAGACCAGGAGGAGAAAACTCAGCAGGAACACTCCCAAAGTTCAGAAAATGGGAAACCTCAGAGGAAGTACGACCAAGAAGCTGAAAATCAGAAAATGGAGTCTTCATAGAAGGGGAAGGCGTATTACCTTTTTCATCGATGGGAACTTCTCCTGCAGATCTCTTTCCCTTTCTGCACACCGCTTCCAAGTCTTCTTCTGGTGTGGCTAAAGGAAAGTGTGGATTAGACCTCGTGTGTCTACCTCTCAAAGCCACAGCTGATAGAACAGGTTCTCCCCAGCGGAGTCGTCACAGTGGAGTCGCCAAGTGCACAGTAGAAATATTCAATTTCTGATATCTGATGCACCTTCAGAAATCAGTTGGTCTTTGTCGTTCAATCCCGGGGAAAATATTCAACTTCGTCCCTGGAAACGGCGCCAGAAATGTTGGCGTTCGGAAGTCACTCCTGGATTGCTAGCAGGAGCAGAGCCCGAAGCCCATCAGTTTTATGTCACGATTTGTTTAAAGGGTGATCAAATGGAGGAAAACTCAAAACAACATTGTGTCAACTCAGAAACCAGACCAAGCATGCATGAATGAGTGAGGTCTTGATAAACTCCAAACAGTGAGTCGTAGTAAAAGGGTGAGCAGGTGGAAGACTTACGCAAGAAGGGTGCAAAGGTCTATCACAAACATCCAGTTTGCAACAGACTGAAGAAGAATGCATTCGAACACAAAATCCTTTCACATTCGAATACAAATACCAGAGGGCACAACAATGTCACAACAAATCCTTTATTGTAATAAGATGCTCAACTGTGAATCCTCAAGCGTGAGATGAAAGACAGATGGAAAAAGGAGAACTGTTTGTTATAAACCAAGAAATCTCAAACACAGAGGCATAACCAGGAAACCAGAGTATTTGCTGAAACTTTACAGTCGGGAGCTTAGCTCTACCATCGATAGATACAAAAATGGAAAAAATTCCTACATATACTCAAAACAACAACAGAAGTGGAACCAAGAAGATGCATTAAAAGCTTTGCGTCTGCATGGCTTCTGACAGTCAACATCTGAAAGATCGTGCAACTTATGTCAGACGCAATCTTAATTGCTTGACAGTTCCAACGGCGAATCGACGTGCCTTAAATTCATGGCCATGCTTTCCCATTAATGCGGGGGCGATATCTAACCACCACCAACTGCATCAATAACTGCTTCTTGGGATTTGAGAACGGCCCGGCCAACTCAACATTTCGGAACGGAAGACTTCTCGCGCTGCCACCTGGAATAACTGAAGAGCTTAAGGGATGGGCCTGGGGGCCAGCGCGGAGGATGAGTGCACGATAGGGATGACGGTGCCAGGTTATAGGGCGCGGAAGGAGTGATGGAGTGAGAGAAGGATGACAGAGGATGATGCATGGCAGCAGACATCAGGTGGAGGAGGAAAATGGGAGGTGACGGGCTCGCCTTCGGGTGAGAGACTAATGTGGAAAGGAAAGGGATGCGTGGTAGGTAATGAGCGGATGGTGGGAAGAAAGGAGAGCCACGCGGACCAAAGAGGAGAGGTGAATGGATGACACACGGCAGCAGCGGAAAGGCGGAAGGAAGAATGAAATTGCAGGAGGAGGGCCCCCACTGGTTAAGCACAGGGCAGCTGAGAGGGGCGGGGCTGCACGAGCGTCGTTGATCTGGGCGCTACGATCGTGGTCGTCGGGAAGTTGCACATGGGATTCCGGACCCCCCCCCCCCTCCATTTAAAGGTAGAAAGGCGGGGGGGTCCGGAATTCTCTTCATCGTCGTTGATCCGGGCGCGCTAATCTGAACCGTCGGAGAGTTGCGCCCGCGATTCCGGACCCCCCCCCCTCCACTTAAAGGTAGAAAGGAAAGGGGGGTCCGGAATCCAACGTGCGTCGTTGATCTAGGCGCGCGATTCCTGGCCGCTCAAACTTGATTCTCGTTTAACCACGGGCGCATTCACACCAAAACTTAGGACAAGTGGGTTTTAACCCATTCTTTTGATATCTAATCCCCTTAGCAAGAAATATTGCTAACACTAATGGCATAAAATAATCGATGAACTTTTTTCGTCGATAGTATAGCAAATTTGTCGCAAGATTATTTACATTCATCTCTCTTGCGACGATATCAAATGATGCATGGATTCATTTCATATTTGGTTTATCAACTTGAAATCTCAATTTGATACTTTGCAAGCTAGCTAGACCTTCAGTCAAATACAAATATGAAACTTGGAATCATGAACATATTTACTAGAACATATGAAAAATAGGGTTTATGGTTTCCATGATGAATTGATGATGGAAGAAAGTCGGTGTGTCAGTCAAATTTGAGTTCATAAACCCTCACATATCGTTAAGTCATGTGAATATTCTATGCATGACAAATTTCAGTGCTTACATAAACTGTTTGAAATCATTTCAACATTGGCCCCATTCGCAGGTCCATGTTGTCGGTGTCTAGTCCTCATGCAATTTTCCTTCCTCCTTCATCGTTCCTCGTTCTTCATTCCTTGACCATGGTGTAGTCCCCAAGATCCATTATTTTTGTACAAAATTACATACTAATGGCATAAAATTATCGGCGAACTTTTTTCATCGATAGTATAGAAAATTGGTCGCAATATTATCTACATTCATCTCTCTTGCGACAATATCAAATGATGCTTGGATTAATTTCATATTTGGTTTATCAACTTGAAATTTCAATTTGATACTTTTCACACTAGTTGGACCTTCATTCAAATACAAATATGAAACTTGGAATCATTAACATATCTACTAGAACATATGAAAAATAGGGTTTATGGTTTCCGTGATGAATTGATGATGGAAGAAAGGTGTGTCACTCAAATTTGAGTCCAGAAACCCTCCCATATCATTAAAGCATGCCAATAGTCTATCCATGACAAATTTCAGTGCATACAGAAACTGTTTGAAAAAATTTCAACTTTGGCCCCATTCGCAGGTCCATGTTGACGGTGTCTAGTCCTCATGCAATTTTTATTCCTCATTCCTCATTCCTTGACCATGGTGTAGTCCCCAAGATCCATTATTTTTGTACAAAATTATCGACGAGATTTTTTCGTCGATAGTATAGAAAATTCGTCGCAAGATTATTTACATTTGTCTCTCTTGCGACGATATCAAATGATGCTTGGATTCATTTCATATTTGGTTTATCAACCTGAAATCTCAATTTGATACTTTGCAAGCTAGTTGGACCTTTAGTCAAATACAAATATGAAACTTGGAATCATTAACATATCTGTTATCACCCTATAATTTATAGGATCAACTGGTGACTGAAATGTTATCTCTTTAGTGTTTTTGTTTGTCAAATGATTTTTCATTCTGCAAATAATTTGAGAAAATAAAGAAAAAGAAAAGAAAGAATAAAAGAGGGAATAAAAGAATTTCAATAGAGCCCCATGCAAGAACAATGACTTGGTCCAAGTTTTAGCACTTAGATCTACGGTCTGTATTGGATTCCGGACCCCCCCATCCATTCTACCTTTAATGGAAGGCGGGGGGGGGTCTAGTATGTGTGTTAAAGATCGCACACAGATCTGCGGTTGAAAGGAAAGCGTGCAGATCGAAGACTCAAGGTATTTTTTGGACCCCCCCGACTGATCTACGTTTAACGCGGGGGGGGTCCGAAATGGAATCTCACTCTGCTGGGCCCCCTATCTATGCGTGGAATGAATCTATTGGTCCCAAGTCCCAACACCTATTACTGTCTAACATACCTCATCACCTCGTGATGTCATTATCCACCTTTCCCATAAGAGTCACATCCCGTAACTTCGCCAGTCCTTCTCCCTTGTTCACCTATGGCAAGTCCCCTCACCATGATCTTTCCCCCAATCGATAATCGCCACATCACTCATCCATATCCCTTAGTCATTGTCACCTGCCATCTCATGTTATAAATGACCCATTGGCCATTTATTACTGGATAACTTATCCATTAACCAGTTGACCTATCCCCCGCGCCCAACGAATACCCGCTTACTCCAAATTACTCTCACTCTTCATTCTTTCACCATTTTCCCACTCATCACACCAAAAAATTACCCCATTTTCCTCTCCGTTATAGTCAGTCACCCCCATCTACAGTCGTCCCCGCTAACGTTGATTTATTTGCAGGTATTGTTAAAGTAATGGTGCCAAAGTCAAAATGAACAGAAGGTGAAGAGAACCCATTTATCCCACTTCCTATCGACCTTGACAGGATTCCTCTAGCCGAAAAAGACTACTTAATCATAGACACAAAGTGCAATTTAGAATTCACAGACCTATAGTCATGGCTTAAAGAAGTTTTCTTGGACCAGAGTGATGAAATTAGACTCTGGGAGTCCAACTTACCCTTGTACCTTTTCCCCCAGATTCACCACTTCCTGGAATTCGCCCTCAAGTGTCAATCCCACTATATCCCTGAGAAAAGACCCATTCTATCCTCGTCTAGGGAAATCCTCTTCCTCATCATGCTAGAAACCATTGACCAAATGATGCAAATATCCTGAGCCGACTCCGCCTCGCCTTTTAACCTCAAGATCATCACAAAACTATAACAGAAGCTGTCATTTCCTCAAAGAGCTTATATTTTTTAGCTTTTTTATTCCACAATCCACTCATCTCCCCACTATAAACCCCCCTTATCCTTCCTCCATGTTCTCAACAAAAGGAAACCAAGTCATCACATCACTATGCGCCTTGCTTGGTTATTTTTCAGATCAATGGGTAGATGAACCCATTCTGGGATTTTTGTCTATTTTCTCCACTGATGAAAAACCCAAAACACAATTCGACTTCATCACGTTCCCAGCGGACAACATTCATGAGAAATTCATCAATTTCTCCACAGAAGGCATGTTTCGGTATTCTTCAATACTGGCATACCTGTTCGTTTTCTTCCAAGCGGACAAATTTTCTTTTTCTATGCAGAAGATGGATGGAGATGGAAGACCCCAGGTAGTAACCGCATGGACTTCCTTGCTCAGACATAACTCCACGGAATTTAGTTTTAAGCAGTTCATCGATCAATTCTACCACCCAGTGGTGAGTATGCTCAGCGGCAGACCTGAACCCAAAATTAATGATGAAGTCCAGAGGATTCTACATCTCTCGGACCATACAAAGACTGGTGATTGGTACCTATACCAAAATCACATTGAGATCAAAGTCTATGGGTGCATATTGGCCCCATACAAACTACCCAAATACTTACCTATCATAATTTTTTCCCCGGAATACATAAGGCAGATGATAAACTCGGATGATATTCATTTTGTGTCTTTGAAGAAGAAGCAACAACTCAGAATCAAAGGGCAGATTGGGTCTTTCATCTGCAATAGTCGAGGCACCGGGGAGGAAGCAGACAGGTCGCTAAAGGAAATGAAATTCTTTGTGAGTTTCAAATGGCACTATGATCCCTGCAGGATTATTTATGAGATGAGGATAAAAAACAAGAATATCTCGTATGTTCACATATCTAGGCCTGAGGTAGAAATTTTTTCCAACCAGACAGAATGGGAGCCAAATACTTCGGTTGAGACAGAACAACATGACCTTCCGGTCACTGTATCACACACAACCACCCCACAGGCTCCAAAGGAGAAAAATCCTAGGCAGGATCTGTCACCTCCTGTCACTGAAGTATCATTAGAAGAATTTCGACTGCATACCAAGAGGCCGAAAACCAGTCCGGCCTCTGACTCGGTTGGAGAAAAGGTAATTCTATCCACTACAGTGACAGAGGTTGATCGGTCACTCCTCAGTACAAGTAGCAAGTAGATCATAACAACAACATTACCGAAGAAACCTATAAATACTCCACCAATCAACCAGCCAGGCAAGACAGGACCGAAGCTGAGTATTTTTTAGAAATATGATCTGATCAAGAAAAAGAATCAGACTATGACTAGCAGCACATACACCCAATTCTGGAAGCAGACGTCGACTGCACAACATAGGCTATTATTGGCATTCGACATGGATAAGGGTAGAATGCACATGGAATTTCTCCAAGCATAGGTGCCAGACCCAAAGGTAATCACCGATTACAAAAGGGCAACTTTTGAATTCTAGACTAAGGACATGCACCCAACTGATCAAATGGATCTGCATAGGCAAACTGGAGAAATGGTTTTCTCCATGCTGCCACATCTTTCCACTACTGCCTCCAGGTTGCAAGTGTCTCTGAACAACGTCCAGACATAGTTGAAGTTGGAGAAGATATCATCCTTTGTCAAGGATAATAGGATTAAGACATTGGAGGAACTGGTCCTCAAGATCGGGTATGATCCCTCGAATGTGAAAGCAGTCGAGGAGATGATCAAGAAGAAAAATTCCAACATAGCGTCGTTGAGGAAACAATTGAAGCTTCCACCAACAGTAGACTCACAGGCTAAGGAAATAGTGGAGACAGAAGGAGAAAAAGATGAAATGCTTAAGTTGATCATAGAGCGGAATGCACAATTGAAGGAAATGGAAGCTGAAATGGAGAAGCTAGTGAAAGAGAAAGAACAGTCAAAACCCATGGAAGTCATTCCATTGAGTGCAGTTCCACTCTCAGGAGTGAGCACAACATCACTAGCAGAAGTTCCATCGGTGAATCCACTGACGTCTCTGGAAAAGACGGTTGAATTGGCCAAATCTATGGAAGAGATGAATCTGCAAGAGACAGATATTAGCAGGCTCAAAAAGGATATTGAGAACCTTCAAGAACTCAAATATTCTTACCAAACCAATTTCTCTAAGGAAAAACAAGTATCATACCAACTCAAACAAGAGTTACAGCAGCTTCGGAAGCAAATAGTGGCAGGAAAAACACTGGTCGAAGTTAAATAAAGTGTCTAGACAGACATCACCAAGTCTATGAATGAAATATGGCCAATGATACAGATTATGTTTGAGAAAAATGAATTGGCGCAGAGAAGTAAACAGGCCATTGAAAATATTAGATCAGAATTGAGAGAGATGCCCACACGGGCTAATGAAATCATCAAATTCCTGAATTCTAAAACCAGAGAGGAGATGGAAGAGCTGAGAACTGAGGATAGAATGGAGACCATCCTTGGGGTCAAGAGAGTCTTGACCAAGAGAGGAATGATGCTACAACTAGAAGAAAAGGTTCAGGCTATGGACCTAGGGGTACAAAGGTTTTTCAACAAGATCGAGGCTCTACAGAAGAAAGGTCTCCCTAGTTTGAAGGTGATAAAGGAAAAATTGATGACACTCCCTGTTTACAAAAAGAGACTAGCCGATGTGGATAAGGATAGTTAGAAGTTTCCAGGAATTCAAGGCAGTATCATGGGCGAGGCATTCCTAGATGCATTTCAGTTTGACATCAGCATATAGCATGAGATCCGGTACATCTTCATCATCAAGCCTACTTTCACCAAGTACACAGAGATGGATGAAGTCTACCGAAGGCTACTCAAAGTCAACATTCCCAGTCATCATCGATGGGAAGAGCTGTGTGATCTGATCGAGTAATCGATGAGTTGTCCCAGCCCATTTAGCTATCCATTGAGACGAGGTCATGCAGAGGCCTCACCAACGGTTCACCCAGAAAACAACATGAAGTTGTGACACATCATCAAACAGTTTCCTAGATTTTTGTAATTTGTTAAGTTAATTAAGCTAAAAATAGATTTACCACGTCCTAATCTTTAATGACGGTATCGTTTGTAATTTTGGGTTATAAATACTTCACTTTTTGAAGTATTGAGGGTTGATCTTTACTCCCTGAGAACTATCAGACTGTAATATTTTTCAAGAGATCTTCCATTAATACAAAGAGGCATTTTCACAGGATTCTTGCATGTATTCACTGGTGATGTTTTCCTTTCTCAGTTAAATGTTATTCTCGCTTGGTTATCACACTGTTTTCTAAATATAATATTTGAAAGTAACAAACGTTGCAGGATTTGTCTTCATATACCTTGTTTCTGACTTTAAAGATTTTAATGTTTTATCTTCTGATTTTACAATAAAGAAATTCTTAACTGCTTCTTTCTTGTAATTGACATTCACACCTTTTCTGCTATTCCTCATTTATGCTGCTAAAAGAATCCAACGATTACATTATCTCTCCCTGTGAAAGGTTTCTCTGTTTTCTGGTTTAGATTTTATTTCATGATATAGACCCCATAGCCCAATGGATGTGTAAAGCTATCTCAGCCAACCCAAAGAAAACTACAACAAACAAAACAAACCTATTTTATTTACCTAGTCTAATATTTTAAATTTGAAACATATCTAAATCATACAGAGAGATCCCTCTCTGAAGCTAGTAGGGCTAGATCCCAGCTTCGAAGTGGTTGGATAAAGTTACCTCCCGTAGATTTCTTCTTTTCTGATAGCCTCTAGGAAATTTATAGAGCGTTAACAATATCTACTAGAACATATGAAAAATAGGGTTTATGGTTTCCATTATGAATTGATGATGGAAAAATGTGGGTGTGTCACTCAAATTTGAGTCCAAAAACCCTCTCATATCATTAAGGCATGTGAATAGTCTATCCATGACAAATTTCAGTGCTTACAGAAACTGTTTGAAAAAATTCCAACGTTGGCCCCATTCACAGGTCCATGTTGTCGATGTCTAGTCCTCATGCAATTTACGTTACTCCTTCATCATTCCTCATTCCCCATTCCTTGACCATGGTGTAGTCCCCAAGATCCATTATTTTTGTACAAAATTACATACTAATGGCATAAAATTATCGACAAACGTTTTTCGTCAATAGTATAGCAAATTCGTCGCAAGATTATTTACATTCATCTCTCTTACAACGATATCAAATGATGCTTGGATTCCTTGAAATTATCAACTTGAAATCTCAATTTTATACTTTGCACACTAGTTGGACCTTCATTCAAATACAAATATGAAACTTGGAATCAAATTTGAGTCCAGAAACCCTCCCATATCATTAAGGCATGCCAATAGTCTATCCATGACAAATTTCAGTGCATACATAAGTATTTTGTCTTTTTTCAATGACTATGTAATGAATCTCAATTCTAAGAAGATTCAAATAGGTAACAATATTGATGAAATCTTATACGATCATGATGGTATAAAAATGAAAGAGATTTTCTTGGTTTCAAGAATAATTTATCCTCTACTAAACAACGCCAACCACGTGAAGGTGGAAGCTTACATGGCCCCTCCCCTCCCCCTCACATCACTCTCAATTGATTCCCAAAACCCAATCTATAAAATATAAAATAATCAAAAGCAACGTCCTATTAAAATTCATGCATAGAAACTACAAAAACAAAAATTAATGAAGGTACATGAAATTATGTGTTTCTAAATGATATTTTTAGTCTAACACATACTTTACTATATTGACAACAATTTTCAGGTTTCAAATAATAATTAATCAACATGTAACCTAGGATATAAAAACGTCACATAAAACTTAAAAACATGTAATTAACCCATGACATTAAAAGTAAATTATTTTAAGAGAATAATGCATACAAATTAAAATATTATATAGTCACGTACCTAATCCAACCTCAACATCTATGTAATCATCATTATTATCTATCTTGATCTTCTTCATCAAACTCAACATCTGTATCATCATCTGGTTCTGAAACAATGTTGAAAGGATTGATGATATCATCATCGTCATCAATGTATTAAAGAGAAATATTAGAATGCTTATACATACCACAAAAATGTGTTAGTCTAGGGGCATCATGAATTGTCCATAAAATTATTCCACTGAATTTAAATTTCTTGTCCCTGATTGGTTTACATATGTCGTACATTGTGATGCCAACCCATAACTTTAGTAGCTCGTCGATAAGAGGCTCGATATATACATTCATATCTTTAACCTGGTACTTACCTAATTGTTTGAAATTACACATAATTACTAAAGGAATGA